>CAUYON010125201.1:0-36686 GCA_963573935.1 Arctocebus calabarensis
GATTTCTGTTACTCGCTTTGTTATCCAAGGCTTTATAACCTCCAAATTTACTTTGCTCATGTCCACCTTTTTTTCTAGGCATTCTGCAAACTTCAGCTGCTTCAGTAGTTTCTTCTGTTTGTTGCTGAACCTATTATCCTGTTCCTCACTTGTTCCGCCGAAGAATCCCGCGCCCATCTTGCTGCCTCTCTCGCAGATCGCTCCGCCCCATTTCTTGAATTTACTTTCTACCTGGACGTTATCTTTAACCTAAGGTCAGAGAACTTGGAAATATATAAACCAAATTTTTTACATTTTCAAATCTCATAGCAATACTAGGTATTATAACAGTGACCTTGCATTTAGTCCCTTTTAAAGGGACAATGTGACTATGTTCCTGTGCTTTTCTGAAGAGCAAGGACTGCATTTATCTCTCAAACCTACATTCTTACTCAATTATTCACATCGTTCTTTGAAAGCCCACCTCTGTCCTGGGAGCATATTCTCAAGTAGCGTAAAGGAATCCACTCTTTAGAGAGAAAAACAAATTATGAGATCAAAACAAAAATTCAGAGTCCCGGATGCTCTTAGTAAAGTATATCGATCAACTCTGCTAACCATAGCAGGGTAATCTCCAGAAAAATGGAAATATCAATAGAAAAATAGGCCAGGCACAGTGGTTCCTGCCTGTAATCCTAGCATCTGGGAGGCGAAGGCAGATGGATTGCTTGAGCTCAGGAGTCGGAGACCAGCCTGAGTAAGAGTGAGACCCTGTCTCTACTAAAAATAGAAAAACTAGCCAGGCATTGTGGTAGGCACCTGTAGTCCCAGCTACTCGGGAGGCTGAGGCAAGGGCATCGCTTAAGCCCAAGAGTTTGAGGGTGCTGTGAACTATGACGCCAGGGCACTCTACCCAGGGCACAGAATGAGATTCTGTCTCAAAAAAAATAAAAGAAAAATAAAAGAAGACAAAAGAAAAGAAAAGAAAAGGAAAAAGTAGAAGCTGGGTTGGGTTTAGTGGCTCATGCTTGTAATCCCAGCACTTTGGGAGGCCGAGGCAGGAGGATTGTTTGAAGCCAGAAACTTGAGGTTGCAGTGAGCTATGATAATGCTGCTGCACTCTAGCCTAGTCCATAGAGCAAGATCCTATCTTAAAAAGTAAAAATTAAAACAAAAAGAGAAAAGCTTTTGAAGCCAGATGTGTTTTATGTATGATCATGGACAAATTATCTCTCTATTCAGAGAGGAATTACAGATTCGTTCATCTGTAAACTGGGAATCAAAATACCTTGTTTGTTGGAAGGTTGTGAGGATTGACAATGTTACTGAGTTAGTATTGGTAGAGGTCATGAACGTGGGTTCTGGGATCAGAGAATGTACTGGGTTGAATAATATCACACCAAAATTTATGTTCTTCTAGAACCTTAGAACCCAGTCTGACCTTATTTGGAAGTAGGGTCTTTTTTTTTTTTCTTTTTTTTTTTGTAGAGACAGAGTCTCATTCTATTAGTAGATTGCCATGGAGTCACAGCTCACAGCAACCTCCAGCTCTTGGGCTTAGGCGATTCTCTTGCCTCAGTCTCCCGAGTCACTGGGACTACAGGCGCCCGCCACAACGCCCAGCTATTTTTTGATGCAGTTTGGTCAGGGCCAGGTTTGAACCTGCCACCCTCAGTATTTGGGACCGAGACCCTACTCAAAGTCAAATTAAAATGAGATCATATTAATAATAATAAAAAACCCGCAGAAAACAAGTGTTGGCAAGGATGTAGAGAAATTGAGACCCTTGTGGGCTGTTGATGGGAATGTGAGATGGTATAACTGCTATGGAAAACAGTATGGAGGTTCCTAAGAAGTTAAATGTAGAATTGCTATGTAAATGCAGAACTATATGATCCATCCATGCCATTTTTAGGTGTATACCCCAAGAATTAAAAACAGAAATTCAAACTGATATTTGCACATCAATGTTCATAATAGCATTATTCTCAATAGGCAAGAGGTGGAAGCAGCCTAACAGATGGATGGATGAACACGATGTATGTGCAGAGTGTGATTCTGATAATGCTGTGACATGGATGAGTCTTGAGAACATGCTAAATGAAATAGGCCAGACACAAAAGGGCATGTAGTACATGATTCCAGTTATATGAGGTGCCTAGAATGGTCAAATTCATAGAGAAAGAAAGTAGAACAGAGGTTACCAGGGGCTGGGGAAAGAGGGTGATAGGGTGTTATTGATCAGTGGGTACAGAGATTCTGTTTGGGGTGATGAAAGGGTTTTGGAAATAGACATGATAGTTGCATAGCCCTGTGAATACAGTCAATGCCACTGATGCGTATACTTAAAAGGGTCAAAATGGTCAATGTTTTATATGTATTTTACCACAATAAAAATAAATGAGGTCATACTGGATGGGGAGCGGTGCTTAATTCAAAGCCTGGCAGTCTTATAAGGAGAGACAGAGAGAGGAGGGTGCCTCATGAAAATAGAGACAGAGGCTTGGCGCCTGTGGCTCAACGGGCTAAGGCGCCAGCCACGTACACCTGAGTTGGCAGGTTTGAATCCAGCCCGGGCCTGCCAAACAACAATGACGGCTACCACCAAAAAATGGCTGGGCATTGTGGCGGGCGCCTGTAGTCCCAGCTACTTGGGAGGCGGAGGCAGGAGACTCGCTTGAGCCCAGGAATTGGAGGTTGCTGTGAGCAGTGAGGCCATGGCACTCTATCCAGGGTGATAGCTTGAGGCTCTGTCTCAAAAAAAAAAAAGAAAGAAAACAGAGACAGAAGGCTGGGCGCAGTGGCTCACATCTGTAATCCCAGCTCATGGAAGGCCGAGGTGGCTGGATTGCCTGAGTTCACAGGTTTGAGACCAGTCTGAGCCAGAGTGAGACCTCGTCTCTAAAAACAGCTGGACGTTGTGGCAGGTGCCTGTAGTCCTAGCTGCTCGGGAGGCCAAGGCAAGAGAATCACCTGAGCCCAGGAGTTGGAGATTGCTGTGAGTTGTGATGCCATGGGCACTCTATTGAGGGTGATAAAGTGAAACTCTGTCTCTAAAAAAAAAAAAAGAACGAAAAAGAAAGAAAGAAAATGGAGACAGAAACTGGAGTCAGGTGTCTAACACGCCAATGAATGCCAGCATTGCCACAATCGAACAGATCTTCCACAAAACTCCCCCACGCCAACATATTGATTTTATACTTTTAGCTTCCAGAACAGTCAGAGAATAAATTTCTGTTGTTTAAAGCCACACTGATTGTAGTAATTTGTGACGGTGGCCCCTAGGAAGTTAATAGAGATGAGCTAAGTTTAAAGTCCTAGCTCTGCCACTATTTGCATGAATGGGGGTAACAACTTTCCTGAGTGACGGTGCCCTTAACTGTAAAACAGAGATAATGATACATGCCTCATAGGGTTATTAGGAAGATTAAATGAGATACAAATGCAAATCCTTGACATAGTGCTCGGAATGTAGTAATCACTCAATAAATGTGAGTTAGCAATGGCAATTGATAACAATAACACCGAGAAATGAAAATTCACTTAGCAGAGGCTGGCTTGGCAAGCCTTTATGCCAACAGGATTTGTTTGAAAATCAAAAGGATTTAAAGAAGATTTACTTTCCCATTCTCATTACAGAAAAAAATCTGGGGGAAGTGTGTGTTATTAGAGCTAGCATCATTGAAATGGATATGAAAGTTGAATGATTTCTCAGGCTCTGAGAGGTTTAGAGAAATTGACAGGCTTATCAACTACCCTCTTTGGGACATCTACTCAAGCACCCATGTGGGCTGTCACACTTAGGAGTAGAGAGCCAAGTTCTTCCATTTCAAAGGTATCCTTTCTGCCCAAAGGCCAGGGGCTGGTAGCTCAGCTGTGTAGGTGTGAGCAGTCCAGGTGACCTGTGCAAATTACAGACCCTGCAGGAACACTTGCGAAGCCAGAACTGCTTGCTCTAAAACTAAAGAGGGAGTATATTTGACTTCACTAAATGATAAATGGGGGAAAAATCCATTTTCAAAAAGCTGGTGCCCTACTATCCCTTTTTCATCATTTTTCTTGATGTACTATAAGATGGAGTTTAATCTGTGAGAGAGTGAGACGCATTGGAAATGGACCTGGTGGGTTGGCAACAGCTGTTGTTTGCCTAGGGTTAGATTAGTTGTTATCTCCACCAACACATTTATTACCTTCACCAACACAATCATGTTTATTTCTAACAGGTGCTGCGTTGGACTGGTTAAAGGTACGTCCTCCACTGTGCTTGCAACAGTACACAGGGCCATTCTGCCTAGGCCAAAGTTATATTCTTAGTATAGTTTGTCCTCCACATCCTTGGATTCCAAATATGCAGATTCAAATAACTGCAGATCCAGAATATTTGAAAAAATAAATAAAAAAAAAATCCACACAAATTTAAAAAGAATATGACATAATGATGATTGACATAGCATTTATATTGTTTTAGATATAGTCTAAATAATCTAAAGATGAATTATATATTTATTTTTGCAGTTTTGGCCAGGGCTGGGCTTGAACCTGCCACCCTGGTATATGGGGCCAGCACCCTACTCTTTGAGCCACAGAAGCTGCCCTAGAGATGATTCAAAGTACATGGCAGGGTTTAACACCTATAGCTCAGTGAGAAGGGTGCCAGTTACATACACCGAAGCTGGCTGATTTGAGGCTGGCCCAGGCCTACTAAACAACAATGACAATTGAAACCAAAAAATAATGGTGCATCTTAGAAGGGTACGGGCGAAACTTACTAAATGCAGAATACAGATGTCTTCATACAATAACTAAGAAAATGCCATGAAAGGTATGCTAAACAGTTTGAGGAAAACATTTCAGATTGTATATGAAACCAGCACATTGTACCCCTTGATTGCACTAATGTACGCAGCTATGATTTAATTAAAAAAACAAACAAACAAACAAAAAAACCCCAAAATAGCTGGGCATTGTGGTGGGCGCTTGTAGTCCTAGCTACTTGGGAGGCTGAGGCAAGAGAATCACTTAAGCCCAATAGTTTGAGGTTGTTGTGAGCTGTGACGCCATAGCACTGAGGGCCACATAGTGAGACTCTGTCTCAAAAATAATAATAATAATAAAGTACATGGGAGGATGTGCTCTGGGTTACATGAAAATAAATACTATAACTGTTCTATAAGGGACTTGAGCCTTTGTGGATTTTGATATTTGCAGGGTCCTAAAACCAATGCCCTGTGGGTACTGAGGATGATTGTATTGCCTGTTGTTGCTGAGCTCCATGATCCATAAGGGGGTTTAGCACAGGTCAGCCAACATGGTACTCAACACAGTCCTGTGAGCAAGGACAGGACCAATCTTATTATCTCTGTGTTACATATGGAGACTCTCAGTCTGGAGAGAGTAAGTGACTTGCAAGCTCAAAATGCTGGTCAGTGGTTGTACAATGTGTCCAGGAAGAAGGCAGGCACCCCATCATCAGAGCCCTAGAAGTCAGGAGGCAGGTCATAAAACCTTCTCCTGAGGGAGAGTGGAGAGATGGCCCAGGGAAGGCAGGGTGAGGGCTGGCAGGCCAGAACAGACAGGTGGGTGGTGGTAACAGGGCTGTCGGCAGCCCAGAAGATGGCATTAATTCCTGAGGCCTGTTGTCTGCGCTTGAGATGGGAGACTTACACCTTTGCCAGCATGAATCTTCAAGAGCAAGTTGAGTTGACCACAAAGCGTGGACAGTGCAGGAGTTTTGGAACCTCTCAGCCCTGGACAGGTGACCTATCACAATCTGCCTACATGGCCCATTGCCTGCACCAAGCTCTTCAGGACACCCAGGCTAAGATGGTCTATCACTTTGTTTAGCATGTTTTTGGATATTAAACTGCTTGCTAACTATTCCACAGAGACCACCCTTATCTGCCTGTGGTTTTTTTTTTTTGTTTGTTTGTTTTCATTGCTCTTAGGATAAAACATAAACTCCTTGACATGATTACCAGGCCCTAGACTCCAACTCTGGCCACCTATGGCCATGACACCCCTTGTCGCTCCACCCCAGACTAGCTGGGCTTCTTTCAGTTCCACTTGGCCTTGCTTACTTAGCCTTCATCTCTTAGTTTAGCACTTTCCCCAAATCACTCTGGTAGAATGGCTGCCTTTTATTTTTCTTTTAAAGTGTAGTAGCTTTGGCTCAGTGCCTGTGGCTCAACGAGCTAAGGCGCCAGCCACTTACACCTGAGCTGGCGGGTTCGAATCCAGCCCAGGCCTGCCGAACAATAATGATGGCTTCAACCAAAAAATAGCCAGACGTTGTGGCGGGCGCCTGTAGTCCCAGCTACTTGGGAGGCAGAGGCAGGAGACTCGCTTGATCTCAGGAATTGGAGGTTGCTGTGAGCTGTGATGCCACAGCACTCTCTTCAGAGTGACAGCTTGAGTCTCTGTCTCAAAAAAAAAAAATGTAGTAGCCTTTCCAACTTGGGCTTGGCTGAATGGCTCCTGCAAAGAAGGGTGGCAAAAAGAAAAAGGGCCTTCTGCCATCAACGAGAATACAACATTGACATTCACAAGTGCATCTGTGGAGTGGGCTTCAAGAAGTTGTGCTCCTGGGCCACTCAAAGAGATCTGGAAATTTGCTGTGAAGGCGATGAAACTCCAGATGTGCGCATTGGTATGAGGCCTGACAAAGTCGTCTGTGCCAATGGAATAGGGAGCTTCCCATACTGCATCTGTGTGCAGTTGTCCAGTAAACAACTATACTTTGGTATGTACCTCCTGTCAACACTTCCTTTTTTTTTTTTTTTTTGAGACAGGGTCTCACTTTGTCAGCCTGGGTAGGCTGCTGTGGCATCATAGCTCACAGCAACCTCAAACTCTTGGGCTCAAGTGATTCTCTTGCCTTAGACTCCAGAGTACCTGGGACTACAGATGCCTACCACAATGCCTGACTATTTTTAGAGATGGATCTCACTCTTGCTCAGACTGGTCTCCAACTCCTGAACTTGGGCAATCCACCTGCCTCAACCTCCTAGATACTAAGATTACGGCGTGAACCGGTACGCCCAGCCATCTATAATCACTTTCAAAAATCAGTAGTCAACATGGATAAGAACTAACCAATGACTGCCAGATACATCAAAGTTATAAAACCACACACACAGAAAATTGTAGTAAAGTACACAATAACATAAAATTTATCATACAAATTATTTTCAAATGTATAGTCCATTGATGTTAGGTCCATTCACAGTGTTGTACAACCAATCTCCAGAATTCTTTTTATCATGCCAAACTGAAATTCTGTATTCATTGAACAACAAATCCTCGTTCACCTTTTCCCTAGCCCCTGGCAACCACCATTCTACTTTCTGTGTCTATGAATTTGACTGATCTAGTACTTCATGTAAAGAAAATCATACTTTGCCTTTTGCCATTGGATTATTCCACTTAGCATAATGTCCTGAAGGCTTATCCATGTTGTGGCATATATCAGAATTTCCTTCGTTTTAAAATCTGAGTAGCAGTCCATTGTATTTATATATCACATTTTGTTTATCCACAAAGCTTGGCTACTTGGGTCATGTCTATCTTTTGACCATTGTGAATAGTGCTGCTAGAACATGGGTATATCTCTTTGAGACACTGCTTTCAATTCTTTTAGGAATATATCCAGAAGTGGAATTGCCTGATCATAAGGTAAAACTATGTTAGTTTTTTTGAAGAACCTCTGTACTATTTTCCACAGTTGCTGCACTGTTTTACGTTGCCACCAACAGTGGACAAGGGTACCAATTTCCTCACATAGGATGTCTACTTTTTACTTTTAAAATTCTTTCATTGAAGGTACTATGATTTAAATATATGTGTCCCTCTAAAATTCATATGTTGGAACTTAAACCCCCAGATGATGGTATTATGAGCTGAGGCCTTTGGGAGGTAATTAGGCTATGAGGACACTGCTTGCATAGATGGGGTTAGTGCCCTTAGAAAAGGGCTAGAAGGAACAAGTTTGTCCCATTCACTCTCCCATCTTTTCTGCCATGTGAGGACATGGTATCTGTGTCTTTCCCCCTTCTGCCATGAGAAGACAGCAATGACAAGACACCATCTTGGAAGCAGATAGTGGAGCTTCACCAAATCTATTGGTGCCTTGATCTTGGGCTTTCTAGTCTCTAGAGCTGTGAGAATTGTATACATATATATATATACCTCTGTCTCAAAAACATATATATATATATATATGCCCACGTGGACTTATAGACATTTCTTATTAATTAGCATAAAAATGATTTTCTATTGAAAAGAAAAAAATTCTATTCCTTTTTAAAACTATATTTGGATGTTTTAAAACAGCATATTCCTGTGTATTTTAAAGACTTCATTTAGTAAAATTTCTTTATGGACAAAAAAAAAAATGTGTGTGTAAAGGTTTTATATGACCAAACATTGGCAACATGTCAAAACCAACTGAATTTTGGCTCGGTGCCTATGGCTCAACGGGCTAAGGTGCCAGCCATGTACACCTGAGCTGGCGGGTTCAAATCCAGCCTGGGCCCACCAAACAACAATGATGGCTGTAACCAAAAAATGGCCAGGCATTGTGGTGGGTGCTTGTAGTACCAGCTACTTGGGAGGCGGAGGCAGGAGACTCACTTTAGCCTAGAAATTGGGGGTTGCTGTGAGCTGTGATGTCACAGCGCTTTATCCAGGGTGACAACTTGAAGCTCTGTCTCAAAAAAAAAACAAACCCAAAAAAACAACTGAATTTAACTATCATTGTGCATGTCATTGTGTTCTAATAGGCTTGAGGTGCTTGGGTCAGCAACATATAAAGATGTACGTACTTTGTAACCATTATATGTTTTTTCTATGACATTTCACCCAGTCCTATTAAAGTAAAATTGACAAATAAAAATTGTATAGATTTATGGTCTATAGTGTGATGTTTTGAGATATAGCTAGTAAAATGATTAAATTAAGTCAATTAACATATCAATCACATCACATCTAACTCTGTTAGTAATTTTTTTTTTTTTTTGAGACAATCTCAAGCTGTCGCCCTGGGTAGGGTACTGTGGCATCACAGCCCATAGCAACCTCAAACTCTTGCACTTAAGTGATTCTCTTGTCTCAGCCTCCCAAGTAGCTGGGACTACAGGTGCCTGCCACATGCCTGGCTGTTTTTTTTTTTTTTGAGACAGAGCCTCAAGCTGTCACCCTGGGTGGAGTGCTGTGGCATCACAGCTCACAGCAACCTCCAGCTCCTGGGCTCAAGCGAGTCTCCTGCCTCTGCCTCCCAAGTAGCTGGGACAACAGGCGCCTGCCACAACGCCCAGCTGTTTTTTGGTTGTAGCCGTCATTGTTGTTTGGTAGGCTGCCTGGCTATTTTCTTTTTGTTGTTGTTGTCATTGTTGTTTTCAGCTGGCCTGGGCCAGGTTCAAACCCGCCAGCCTTGGTATATGTGGCTGGCACCCTACCCACTGAGCTACGGCGCCACCAGTAATTTTTAAGTATATAATACATTGTATTAACTATAGTCACAATGCTGTATAATAGGCCTTTGGAACTTACTCTTCCTGCCTAACTGAAACTTTGTCCCCATCAACCAACATCTCTTGATTTCTCCTGCCCTCCCTAAGCTCTTGGAAACCCACCATTCATTCTACTCTTTGCTTCCAGGAATTCAATATTCCATCACATTTATTTTTCTTCTTTTTGTTTCAGAAAAATTATAACTCCATTATAATCACAATTTTTACATAATTTGTAAAATTATGATCTTTAACCATATGAATGTATTTTTGTCATGAGATCTAATGAAAGTACAGTCAAGCATTGAACAACATGGCTTGGACTGCATGGGTCCAATCATAGGGGGATTTTCTTCCCCTTCTGCTGGCTCTGAGACAGCAAGACCAACCCCTCTGCTTCCTCTCCCTTCTCGGCTACTCAATGTGACAATGACGAGGATGGAGAGCTTTATGATGAGCCACTTTCACTTAGTGAATAGTAGATATATTTTTTCTTCCTTATGATTTTTTTTATTAACATCTACTTTTCTCTAGATTACATTATTCTAAGAATACTTGTATAACACATGTACCATCCACCTGGCCGCCCTTGTAAATGTAAATCCCATACTCAAAAAATTTTTTCTTTAAAAAATTCAAAATAATCAAAAACAAAAGGCATAATAAAAATTATAATTAAAATATCTAATAGTTTAAAAATAAAAATGATTTAAATAAATAATACATTTAATTTCCTTGACTGAAAATGTAATTACCTACTCAATGTTTTTATGAAAATAACACTATTTGCCATTTTATGTCCATTCACTTGCCAATGTTAAGAACCAATGTCACTGAATCAGTTTCATGGTATTTATACTCCTACAAACACACATTTGTAAACTTAGGAGCAAGATGACTTTAATATTGTAGAATGTTTTCAGCTGTCATGTGCAACAGTTGGAAAAATAATGCTAATTTATGAGTAGCTTTGGAATCACTAATTGGAACACAGAGAGAGGCAGGAAATGATACCTTGTTATGCAACAATCTATGGCATTTATGCAGCCTGAGAGGAAGTTTTTGACAAAAAAATTAGTGATTGGTTTACCTTTCACTTGATACTTTGCCTCTTAAGTTCTCCTGGCACTTTGAAGGAGGATGTGTTGCAGATGTTGGCAGTGATGAAATCCACAGATGCTGATGACTCTGGGACACATTTTTTGAGGGAATAAGGCAGGATAATGAGCAGGCACTCTCTTGGGGCCTGAGGGGGGTTAGTAGGATGCTGTGTGGGGCTTTCCCACGGTGGACTGGGCAGGACTGTCTAGCTGGGAACTTCAGCTCGTACATCTGAGGCTGTGTCTACAAGACTCTGATATGTGTTTGTGCCCATGCCAATTGCTTTCTAATTAGCACAGTGAATGTTGGAACTGGTTTTCTATTGCTGAAATCAGTGGCTTGTTGATTAGCTTTGATGAATGCTAACAATAGGTTCATGGTGAAATTATCAGTACTCAACATTTATATGTTAGTTGGGATGTTTTTAAGACTCCCTAACTTGCATGAACAGAGAGTTAAGAGAGTAGTGGGAGGCCTGGCACAGTGGCTCACCCTTGTAATCCCAGTACTCTGGGAGGCTGAGGCAGGTAGATTGCCTGAGCTCAGAAATTTGAGACCAGCCTGAGCATGAGTGAGACCCCCATCTCTAAAAAAACGCTGGGCATTGTGGCAGGTGCCTGTTACTTGGGAGGCTGAGGCAAGAGAATCATTTAAGCCCAAGAATTTGAAGTTGATGTGGTATGACTCCATGGCACTCTACCCAGGGTGACAAACTGAGACCCTGTCTCAAAAAAAAAAAAAAAAGAAAAGAAAAAGAAAAAAGGAAAAAAGAATGCAGTGAGGCTTATGGCTTGTACCATGGGAATGGTTCCTGAGGCTTGATTCTGAAGGGGTCCAGAATATGCCAGACTAACATATGCTACTTTGGCATATTGATTATTTTGAGCTGAAGGCAAATGAGAAACAACAAACACTGGAAGGGCTCTGTGCCCTCCTATTTACCTCAAAGCAGAGCATAAATTTCCCAAAAGAAAGGTGCCCTCCTTGTACCAGGATTATAAGTACAACCCTTATCACTGGAGATGGGAAGCTGACAAAATGAATCTACATAAACAGACCTGTCTAAAATAACCATTATCTTCTATTAGTTTCCTTCATATATTTCCTCATCATCTTTCCACAATTTTATTAATTCTAGTAGCCCAAATCTCTTTTCCTTTGCCAAGTCAATTCTCCACAATTCATCACCCCTTGTTAGAATGGTATATAAGTCCTTGAGTGTAAATGCTTCTTTGGGTTTTTACTTCTCTCCTGTGAAACCCCTGTGCATGTAAAAATAACATTAATAAAAATTGTATGCCTTTTCTCTTGTTAATCTGTCTCTTTCTCTCCTATATGACTTTTTCTTAATTTAACATTTCAATTTAAGTAGTCCAAATAAATTGTTTTAAATTCTCTGATAGTCATCATTCTATGGAGAATTCCATGTGTGGAATTTTTGTATAGAAAGCCTAGATGCTTGATAACTCCAGTAACTAAATAGTCTGCAGACCTCACAATGTTAGCTAGCAGGTAATGCAATTTCCAAAGGCTTTGGCAATGAGAGTCAGGTGGACAGTAATCCAGGCTGAGTCTTGTGCATTATCCCACAGCATATCTGGGGCTTGGCATTCTGCTTTGTTTTCAATCATTCCAGTATTGACTTGCTTTGCCATGGACTAGACAATCACTGGCACTGGCAGCTGATGGCCAAAAGCTTGAGATAGTGCCGGGGGAGGTTAAATTGCTGGGTCTCCAGTTTCTGCTAGGTTAGGGATGTCTTGGTCATATGAGCATCCCCAGGCTCTAACCCAGTTAAGATTTGTAGTGTTGCAATTGGACGAATTTGATCTTAATTCCCTTCTACCCAGAAGTACACTCACACCTTCACACCTGTTGGCTTTCCTCTTATGGGAGGCTCAAGTTCTCTCCAAGGCTCAGGCAGAGCCATTCAGACCTACTTACTTTCAGCTCTTCTCTAGTTAAAACTTCTACCTTCTGGGGAGGGCTGAATTCAGCTAGCAAGATAGCAATCTAATAAAAATACACTGAAGTTTCACCCTTCTGAAGGCACTATTTGCATTTTATAGAAGGGAGTTTGTTCTTGGAAATAATTTTCTAGATGGGACTTTTGAGCTTGAGGAGCTTCCTCCTGCACCTTGTCTAACTGGGCTGTTGGGATTATAAGTGAATCCGCTCACCTTAGCTGTACTCAGGCATTGGCAGTGGCGTAGGCGACACCTGGAAGCTTAGTAGGAATGCAGGCTCTTGACCCGCCTCTGGCTACTGAAGCAGAATCTGTACTTTTAAGTTTGAGACCATCCTGAGGCTCCCCCTGTCTTCCCCAGAGACATCTGAAAATATATTCCTATAGGTGAGTGTCTGGGTTTCTCACTCGGCAGAACTATATGACCCTTGCTCTAGAGTTATATACTTTTTATGTCAGCAGTTTTCAAATTTTACTGTGTCCCAGATTTGTCAGAGGGTAGTTAAAAGTGCAGATGTCAAGCTCAAACTCCTGGAGTAGAGCAACACAGTCAGACTCTCACAAAACAAAGAAAAAAAAAAAAGGAAGTGCCAATATCGCCCAGAGTCTGATCCATTAGGTCTGGGATGAGGAAAAGGGATTTGCATTTTTAACAAATGATTCAGGTGAGGCCTAGGAAGGTGCCATTACAGGTTTTTTTTTTTTTTTTTTAATTAAATCGGGAATCTTGTCCTTAATCTGTTCTAGCCAGGCAAAGAAAACTGCAAGCCTACTCGCTCCACAACTAAGAAATGCTGAGACGAGGCTGGGGCTTTCCTTGAAAACCCTAAATTTGGAGTATAAAGTCCTTGTTACTTATAGGATGGATCTTCTACCTTTTTTGTCTGATAAGGAAATATAATTTAACTTTACATTTCAGGGTTGGTTTAAGGCAAGTAATTGGAAGTTATGTTTACCACCTGGGTATCTCTTTTACTCTCTGCAATGTGACTTTTTTTTTCTCCACTGCCCAGGCTCCCTCATGGGTTTCTTGCCTGCCCTTGGGACCCACCCTTGGGCTGTTCACACTTTCTGGAGTCTGGGGAATGGCTGCTGTTTGCAGCAGATGAAAGCTTTGCAGGTGGTTGATAGGGAAAGAGATGGAATTGCATCACTTTCGTGGTCTCTTCTGAGTTATTACAGAAAGTGAAATCGTTGACTGTGGGGAATTAATTGAATAGGATGAGTGTAGAATTGCTAAGAAAATACCTGTCCTAAGATTCTGGAATGGAAGGCAATAGTTTGCATCCAGTTTGCAATTCTTTCTCTAGGGTTTTGGCTGCTGAGACATTCAGGATACATGTGGCCATTCCCTAAGCCACACCAGCATACATATATTCATAGAGATCACAGACAGACAAAAACAGCATTTCTGGGCTGTTCCTGTTTAAATGAGGAATCAATGAATGTGTCAGGATTGTTCATGCTGCAATTCTGAAGATTGTTGTAGTTTCTTAGGCTTTGGCTGTCTTTAGAAAAGAGACTGTTCAGTATTCTAGAATGTGTGTTGTATTAGAAATGTGATGATTGCAACCATGTGTGATGTGGCACGTCTTTTACCTGAAAAGAGGACCTGGGCTGACAAAGATCACTAGGAAATACATGTGCATTGGTTGTACCAATTAATACAATGAATTAATTACATTAAATGTTGCTTACTAATTAAGCAAATTCCTAACATTCTGTCTTGCCCCAACATTGGGTGGAGGCACATTCATCTGTGTCTCTTTATGTCTGTCCTGTATGTCTTTTTCCCAGCGAGAAAGGCAGTTGCTGTTTTATGAAAATGCCTGAAATGGTCACCTTTTGAGATATCCTCGCACGGCAGGGAAAATCTCTCCCAATCTTATTTGTTTGGACACCTCTGCCCCGTCCTTCCTTGTAAGCCCCAAATGGTGCCTTGGCCTTCGCCTTGATGGATTCATTGTGTTGATTTAAGCCAATGTGGCAGAAAATCTGATGTCATCTGCAGCTGCTACACTGAGATTCAAAGAAGCAGCCATTAACCCTTACAAAGACCCACATGAAAGCGCTCTGGCCTTTCTGATATTCTGTCTGTCCGTAATCGTGGTGTGAGTCAGGTTTCTGGATTGTATTTAACATTTATTGGCGATAGACAGGCAGAGGATTTGTCTAGCTCTTGCATACATGTACTAAATACACATCTACTAAACCCCTGCGATGATCAGGCAAGCACAGAAGCCTGGCTCTGTCTGTGGTCTCCCTGGTCTCCAGCTGCCCTAGGAAGCCTCCAGCCTTCAGGAACTTTGTGGTCCATGAGTACTGCGGAAGGAATTCTGCTCCCAGGAAAGGCATTGGGAACTCTCCGCACTGCCCGTGAAGTCCCTGACAGGTTTCAGAGTGAAAGCCTCACTTTCAGACCCCCAGCCCCAGAGCCCTCAGAGGGTGTAAGGGGGTGAATTTGGGTGTAGATTGTGATGCCATGAAGCAGTTGCTGTGGTAACAGGGATAGTGTCTTGGGACCACTTAGGACCCATTTTAATACTATTAGCAGGAGCAATGTCCCAAATATTGATGTCTTATATTAAAGTTTTTGGATGCCCTCAGGGCTGTATTTTTTGTATATGAAAGACAATTCTGAAGTTTATTTTAGTTTTAGAATTAATATTTTATAGACTGAAGTTAAAAACTCAGAAATCTAGATCCTTCTTAAGTTTTTAAGTTCAATTTAAGAATCTTATTATTCTAGTTATCATTTCTAGCTTTTTTTTTTTTTTTTTTGAGACAGAGTATCACTCTGTTGCCTGGATTAGACTGCTATGGTGTCAGTCTAGCTCACATCAACCTCAAACTCCTGGGCTCAAATGATCCTCCTGCCTCAGCCACTTCAGTAGGGACTACAAGTGCCTGCCCTGACATCTGGCTAATTTTTGTATTTTTATTAGAAACGAGTTCTCTGTGTTGCTCAGGCTCAATAATCCTCCCACCTTGGCCTCCTAGGTGGCCAACAGTGCTAGGATTATAGACGTGAGCTATTGGGCCTGGCCTCTACCATGTTTTAACAATTGTTTTTAAAGGGGCCTTTGAATTATGTTTGTTCCAATTCATAAACCTTGATAATTAAACTTTTTATGTATTTTAAACTGCACTTACAAATTTAGCACATTACATTTACTTTGTAAATACTTAAGTGATCTGGCAAAACTTTTTAAGCATTTAAGTAATTTTTATAAATATAATAAATGTATGAATATGGTGGACCTTAAGTACTCTTAAATGTTCCAATAGTGTAGAAACACTTGGTAAGATTTCAGTTTAACATCTTAAGCCTAAATCAATTCCTCAACTAAATTGGAGTTACAAAAGCTGAACTGTTACTCTAACTGGGTATATTATCTTAAACAACATAGCAAAATTTAAAAAACTCCAAATATATCAGCTGACTCCCTAACACAAAAGTATTAGCCTTTTCGATACTGAATTCCAAATGTTCTTGGGATTGTGTTGACCCACTAAGCAAAGAGTTGTGTACTTCCAGTAATTCGTGCAGTTGGTGACAGAGACATCCTACTGGAAGCAGCCTAATTTCCTTTGTTCCCATGTGGTAGACACCCTCCTTCTACTTAAAGAAGCCTGACAGGTCCACTGGTGATCATTTGATTGGATTTTGTACTTCTTTGGCTCTTAAGGTAATAGAAATACCTTTTCCATCTAATTCTAAAAGACCTTCGCACTGAGAGTAAACCTGAATTCTTTTTTACAAAATGTTTCTTTCTTAGAACAACAAAAACTCTTACATGTATTAACGACATGCTTCAAATTCTTTCTGCATATCTTTTAGCTTTGCCTCATTATTTGACTGATGTAAGGACCCAGATTTCCTCTCCGTTCTCTGAAGTTTTGTTGAAAATGAACTGTCAAGTGTTCAGACAATGGTTAGTAAATAATTCTCTTTGGGAGTTGAACAGATGATGGTTTGGCACAGTTTGTCTGTGTTCTAGGTATAGGGTTTCATTTTCTCTTCCTCTATGACAGGAGTTTTAATTTTCTCTGGTTAATGAAATTTTAGGGAAGAGATAGAAGGCAGTTGTGTTTCTTTTTCTGGGTAGATAAGGGAACTTTAGAGAACAGCTTCATCCTGTGCTTTGGGAAAGACAAAGGCTTGAAAATCAGAGTGGTGAGGGGTGGGAGTGGGGCAGAGGAAGTCAGGCAGCCCTTCCATCTGCTTCATCAGTTCAGCATGCCAGTATGCCTCATTTTTCTAAACCTCCATACTGATCTAACTGAAAACTGATGATTTGGCCATAATTTTCATTCCACAGACACATCCCATTAAACACAGAATAATATCAGGCATACACAGACATGTCCCTAACTTAGTACCTGGCTCCCAGGAGTTGTCCAGCCGATGGTGGTTATTCTTATTGGAGATGTGTGATCCGGGTCCCCAAACCATTAAGAGGGCCAAGCAGTTACACAAGGCCTTCAACACACACTGAAAACCAGACAAGGTCTACAAAAGGAGAGATAGCCCCTGAATGGTAGACGTAAGAACTCAATAAGAAAAGGCAAATGGAAAAAAAAAAAAAATAGGCAGAAAATCACCTATAACCATATAGAGATATTTATATTTAGTAAAATATTTTCAGCTTCAGCTTACACAAAAAAACCAGTGAAGCATCCAGTTGAATACGCGAATGTGTCACCGCAGGGAGACGATGATTCACAGAGAGATTTTCTTCATAAAGAAATAGAGCCCAGCCTATTCAAAAGCAGTTCCATTTAATGCAACACTGCATTGAAGAGGGCTCCTTTTCAAGGGGCTACTATTAGAAGCAAGATTATTATCTTCCGCATTTGGCTGGCATGCTGACTAGGGCCGTAACACCAGGGCACTTAGGCGCTCCCATTATCAATGCACGGTATAATCTTTGGAAGTTGAAAAATAGCTCTCACAACCTTTCATGGCTTCTCTTGCACAAGCGATGGCTGTGTGCTGGGGAGAATGTCTGGCACCCCGCCGGGAAGGCTGCTGTGTTGGAACCTTGCTATCCTGCTGACCTTAGGAGGTCCAGGCTGTGGGACCACCCCTGGAGGTATAGCCCTGTCATCACAGCATCCTTTGAGACCACAGGTAAGCTAGAATTTAGAGGAAAGCAATGTCCCTGGGACCTGGTTCTTGTTCCAACAGGGCATTTATTTGGTGAATCATTTATCCTCGCTAGCATAGATAACCAGTTAGGATCATTGTGTGATTCGGAATTCTGCTGTTTCTTTATTATTTATTTTTGAAACAGTCTCACTCTGTCGCCCTGGGTAGAGTGCTATGGCATCATAGCTCACAGACACCTCAAACTCTTGGGCTCAAGTGATCCTCTTGCCTTTGCCTCCCAAGTACCTGGGACAACAGTCACCGGCCACAACACCAGTCTAGTGTTTCTATTTTTAGTAGAGATGGGTCTTGCTCTTGCTCAGACTAGTCATGAACTCCTGAGCTCAAGTAATCCACCCACCTCGGCCTCCCAGGGTGCTAGGATTACAGGGGTGAGTCACCACACCTGGGTTTTTTTTTTTTAAACTTCAATTCAATTTAATAAATATGCACGCATATATCTCAAGTACCTAGTATGTTTAAGAGTTCATATTAGAGGTGCTAGGAAGATAAAAAATACAATTTTCTCTGCCCTCTGATGGGATTGGTGGGTGGGGAGAGGGACATAGGGTTCTTTTAAGGTGATTCCTCAATTCTTCCTCTCTAACAGATGTCTCAACTACAAATGCTTACAGGAGGCCAGGCATATCTTGTGAATGAGAGGAGGCCTCTTGGGGACCTTGACACACAGAGATCACATACTCTGTCTTTAGTGGGGGTCAGTGACTCAGCTCTAGCTGCTGGCAGGCAGGAACATGGGCCTAACATTGCCAGGTTTTCTCAGCTCTCAAAGGGAGTCTGAGAGCAGGATTTTTATGTAAAGTATCCTATTTTTTCAATGTTGGGAACTGTGTGGGCCAACCCTACATATATCCGCAAGCTAGGTGTGGCTCAGAGCCATCAGTAACCTCATCTCTAAGTGTGAAGGATGACGGAAAAATGGGATGTTTTGCTTTGATGTTTTTATGATTAGGCATTTTCCCAAGATCTCCTTTTTTGCAAGGTTTCAGGCACTTGTTAGAGAAGTCTTTCTAATAGAATCATCCAAAGACTTAAACAAGCTTTCTGAGATGCTTAGATGTATTTGAGTTGATTGTGGATGACACAGACTGGGCATGTTGGAGAAGATGCCCTTCCAAGGGCAATGATGAGCAGAAGAAAGAGAAAAAGCCACGGACAAGGGAAAGCTAGAATGTGCTTAGTTCATGGAGATGTGGGCAGAGAAGCAGAGAGCCACCACGATGGAGGAGCCCTGGCGACAGCAAGGCCCAACATCTGGGTCTGTCCAGACCTCTGCTGGCCACTATGATAGCCACCAGGCATATGTGGCTATTTATGCTTAAAATAGTTAAAGTGAAATGAAATGAGAAATTCAGTTCTTTTGTCACATTTGCCACATTTTAAGTGCTCAGTGGCCACAGGTATTGAGTGACCTCCGAGTTATAGAGTTCGGAAATCACTTCCATCCTTGCAGAAACTTCTACCAGACAGAAGAGATTTATACAGTTCCTTGGGCTCGTCACTCCCCAGGGTTCCTTAACTGAGATAAGTAGACCTTGTCCCTCTTTGCTTTTGGAAAGTCTCCCAAGTGCAGTGACCTTCAGGTTCCTTCTAAGCCCCATGTCCTATGATAAGTATAGATGTATTTGCTTTGAGTTGGTTTGGGTGAGAATGGGCCCCAAGGTGGTTCCCCTATTTATTTACTTATTTAATTTTTAAAACATTGTAAAATACACATAACATTACATTTACCATTTTGGCCGTGTTTAAGGATACAGTTCAGTGGCATTACGCACATTCATATGCTTGTGTGACCTTCACCACTGTCCATCTCCAGAATGTTCTCATTTTCCCAAATGGAAACTACCCATTAAACAATAACTCCCTATTCCCCCCCACAACCCCCAGGCAGACCCTGGCAACCACCTTCTGCATGTTGTCTGTATGATTTAGACTACTCTAGGCACCACATGTGAGTGAATCAGATAGTATTTGTCTTTTTGTGACTGGTTTATTTCACTTAGCATAATGTCTTCAAGCTTTATTCATGCTGTAGTATGTGAGAGCATTTCCTTTTTTTTTAGACGGAGTCTTACTCGGTCACCCCAGCTGGAGCTGATTACAGTGTTGTAATCACAGCTCACTGCAACCTCAAACTCCTGCTTCAGTCTCCTGCGTAGCTGGGACTACAGGCACCCTCCACAGTGCCCAGCTAATTTTCTCTATTTTTAGTATCTCACTCTTGTTCAGGCTGGTCTCGAATGTCTGAGCTCAAGCAATCCTCCTGCCTTGGCCTCCCACTGTACTAGGATTAACAGGCAAGAGGTACTGCACCTGGCCGATTTCCTTCTTTTTTAAGGCTGAATAATATTCCATCGAATTCATATGTCCCATTTTATTTGTTAATTCATCTGTTGATGGACACTTGGGTTGCTACCACCTCTTGGCCATTGTGAATAATGTTGCTATGAACATGGTGTAGAAATATCTCTTTGAGTCTCTGCTTTTAATTTTTTGGCTATACTGTATATCCAGGGGTGGAATCTCTGGATTGTATGGTAATTCTATGTTTAAATTGAGGAAGCCATCATAATGTTTTTCACTGTGACTGCTCTGTTCACATTCCCACCAGCAGTGCATAAGGGTTCCAGTTTCTTCACGTCCTCACCAATACTTATTTTCTGTCCTTTAAAAAAATTTTTTGGTATATACCATAATTGGAATGAGGTGGGTATCTCATTGTGGTTTTGACCTGCATTTCCCTAGTGGTTAGTGATGCTTATTGGCCAAGGTGTTTTCATGGAATATCAATGGTTAAACATAGGAAACAATGTCATTTTTAAAATATAATAGAACCTCTGTAAGTTGAAGGGACTATAACAAACTGGCCAACATATAGAGGTGGTCAACAGAAGTAACTAGGCATACTGTACTGATACATATATGTGGTGCATGTCTGGTCTGTAAAAATTAGGTCAACTTAAGGAGGTGGTCAATGTAGGGAGGTAGTCACCTGTGGAAGTTCTACTGTATTCACACGAATGTGAAAAAATCTCACTTAAAAAAGTTTAATCAGTTGTTTTGCTGTCTTTGTATAATTTTGTTTCTATTTCTCTGGTGTAGGGGCTTTACTTCACCTTGAGGACAGACTTGTTTATTTTGCAGAGAACAATTTTCAAGGCCTTTGGTTAAGCAACAGTAAAGCTGTTTCCTCTTCAGAAGTGGAAAAGTTTGAGACAGAGGCTAATGGTCTAAAAGTTGTCTTCTTTGTAGGTGGGATACATTTCTGCAGAATTTTTTCTTCCCCCTGGGAAAACTTTCCTTCCCTTAATCTTGGGGAGGTCGGGGCTTGAACTTTCTGTGGGAAAGAGAACTGACCCTTGAAAACTAAGCCTGAGACCAGAGTGTAAGATCAAAATCTTGAGCCCCAGGTCTGTGGACCTGGCCGACAGCCCCAGGGGGTGTCCAGGGCAGCTATCTTTGGTGGTGCCCTCGCTTTTCATAGTCTCAGATGTTGCCATCCAGTATTAACTGCCATTGAGGGGAATCAAAGGAAGGCTTTGTGCCCAGGCTAGGGGTGAAATCAAGGAAATAACAGCTGCCTGCAGAGTTGGGTTTCAGGGCAGCAAGAAGGGCAGAGCATGGTGTAGGGCCAGATGGTGGTTTGGGTGGCAAGTGACAAGTGGGATGGATCTGTGGGGCATGTGGGTTGGGGATTCCCTGGGGGTTCCCAGAGAGATCTGGGGAAGGGAGCCTGGTATAAGTCTTCCTTCCTGCAGTCGAGCACAGTGTGGCTCGTGCTGAGGTGATTTGGGTATGAGAAGGAAGTGCAACGTTTTGTGGGTCTGAGATGTCTGGGGGCCACGCCTCTCGTGCAGTCATGTGTAGGGCTGGGCGCCTGTATTATTCTTCCCATTTGCCACCTGCCCCAGCCAGTTCTTGTTTTTTATAGGTTGGACACCCTGGTGGGGGGTGCAGCAGGCTCTTGGGGGGCCTTGAAGCCTGCCCACTCCATGTTTTGGTCCCGTGTGGCAGCACTTTCCTTAAGGTCCTGTAAGAGGAGTGAAGAGGGGGCGGGGCGGGGCATGGGGACTCCAGACAAGGCCAGACAAAAGAAGAGGTTCTAAAGGGGAGGATGTTATATTTCATTGTTTAATTAATTTAATTTTGGTATTAAAAATGCTTTGGTCTGGTGGATGGTGCCTATGGCTCAGTGAGTAGGGCGCCAGCCCCCTATACCGAGGGTGGCGGGTTCAAACCCAGCCCCGGCCAAACTGCAACAAAAAATAGCCAGGCTTTGTGGAGGGCGCCTATAGGCCCAGCTACTCGGGAGGCTGAGGCAAGAGAATCGCCTAAGCCCAAGAGCTGGAAGTTGCTGTGAGCTGTGAGGCCATAGCAGTCTACTGAGAACGACAAAGTGAGACTCTGTCTCTAAAAAAAAGAAAAGCTTTGGTCTGGTACAATGTAGGGGGATATGGCACGCTTCCTGGGTGAAGGACTCAACTACAACTCAGACTTTGGACTTAGCTTACAAATAATGTTACCTAATCTCATGCATCCCGGTATTAACCTGAAATAAAAATAAAAAAAGAAAAGAAAGAAAAATGCTTTGATTTGGGTTGGATGCATTTGCAGTTCTTCATTTTAGTTTGAGTCTGGCTCTAGCATCTGTAAGCAAAAAGGGCACTCAGTTGTTTTCAATCTGTCCTCCCCTATGTTCTGAGGTTCTAAAAAGTTCCCTGAGGAGCTCAAAGGGGGAAGCTCAGCAAGTCTTTAACCAGAGGAACTTCCTTTTCCTGACTTTCGTGAAGGTTTCACTCTAAGAAAAGGTTTGGAAACCAAGCACCAAGAGCCCTCTAGGCTCATTACGGGGACACACTGCTTATAATACACCAGGAATTAACTCAGATGTTTTATAAATGTTAACAGTTATCACATAATAAAATTATTTTGTATTAAGTATCTCTTTGTGAACTGTTTTACAGAATATTTTAAAAACCTACACATAAACATTTAAAACTAAGCTGCAACCAGCCTTCCCTTCCTTTGGTATTAGTTTTTCTTTTTTTAATCTGTGTCAGGGGTCTGCAAGACCACCTCAGGTTCACCAGTTCCACAGAAGAACTCACAGGACTCAGCATTCCATGTTACAGCAAAAAGGCACAAAGTAAAATCAGCAAAAAGAAAAGGTACTTGGGATGAAATCTTGGGAAACCAGGTGCAAGCTTCTCAGAGTCCTCTCCCTGAGGACTTACCCTGGATGGGACTCATTCATTCATTCCCTGAGGACTCACCCTGGATGGGATTCATTCCTCCAACAACAAGCTGTGCAATGCAAGTAGAATGGTGCCACTTGGGAAGCTCATTGCAGACTCAGCCTCCAGGGCTTCTAACATGGGTTGGTCACATAGGCACCTTTCACTGGTACATTTAGGAGTTCCAGACCAGAGTTTCCAGAAGGAAAGTACAATCCGCATTGTATAAGCAGTTACCCGCATTGTATAAGCAGTTACGCATAGTGAGCCATTCTTATCAGGGAATGGTGGGAACCCTTGGAAATGGCATTTCCCAAATACCAGCCAAGGGATAGAGGGTAGTCAGGCTTGTTTTGTTGATTCTTTTTTGCACACTTTTCTTCTCCTTTTCTTTCTTATCACCTCCTGGTTCACTTCTTCCTTTTTTTTTAAATAAAATTCTGGAAGTTTCTAAGAAGGTAAATAGCCTGGTTTCTCCCCACCACCACTGACACATCTCCTGGGTGTATCAGTACCACTTCCCCTGGGGGAGGATGGCTTCGGCAGAGTCCAGGTATTCAGGTGTGAGGTGACAGGAATGGACCATGGCATGGGATGGGAATGGAGAGGGGCAATTTTGAGATCCACCCCAGAGAAGGATGGGCGGCTGGTTCCGGCAGGTGCATTTCGGCTGGCTCTCCTGGTAAATTCAGCATGTTTCCAGGCTGTCTTCCCTGTTCTTAATTGATATGTGTTCATAAAAGTTCAGTTCTTCCTCTTTCCTTAAAGAACATATAACAACCCCAATAGATTTCACTTTTGCATTGTTTTGTACTATCTCTGTCATGGTATAATCTTTTCATGTAGTACTTTAAATATGGCTATCAATTTCTCTGTATTTGGAAGTGAGGAATTAGTGTCTTATTGAATGCACAAGAGCTCATCTTCATGTATGAGGAAAATTTAACTTTAGTACAATCTTCACATTCAGAAACTGACATAAAGGGGCAGTAGTAAAAAGTATTGCTTTCATTTCATTTTAATACCATTTTGGGGGACCTTTTTTGACAAGTTGAATTTTTTTCTCACTGTAAATTATACTCACGTTTTAGAACTCAAACTGAAGCCAGCTCAAATTAGGTATAACAGAGAGCCTGTAATTGTAGAGTGGATAAGCTCTTTGCTTTGAGTAGGTTGGTTAACTATCCTGACCTTTGAAATAGGTTTGGTAGGGGCAATGCAATGTTAGAGAAGCCCAAGTGTACGCCCATCAGTGAGAGCCTAAACAAGCTAGGTTGAGAATTGGAAACATCTGTTTTTGACGCTTGTCCTGGTGGCTGTTCGGAGGCGGTTGGTTCTATAAAAGGTACACCAAAGAGAAGGAAAGGGGAAATGAGAGAGGGAAATAGCATTCAAAGTGTAAAGCAAGGACCCAGCTTAACTAATTAATTGTAAGTTAGGAACCTAAAATAAAAAACTTATTGTACAACTGTCTTCTCTTGATCCTTTAACTGATAAGGAATACCATCATTCCTACTTATTTTTGGGCTTTTGACTCCCCTTTTTTATGGCATCTGTTTTATAGTCTCTCTTAATTCAAATTCAATAAAATAAAATTACCTTGAGAAATTGATTTTGAGAATTTGAAAAGTCGGCCAATTAGATGTTGACTCAATTTCTTTAATTCAGGGGTTCTTAAGCCATATGTACATATGTGTGTGCGTGTGTGTAAGGGTATATGTACACACATACTGGGGACCCTTTGTCAGGCAAATAAAATAAATGTTTGGACCCCTTCTAAGAATCATGACTTCAAGTGTTTAAGAAAAACTGGGCTAGGTTTGATGGCTCACACCTGTAATCAATCCTAGCACTCTGGGAGGCCAAGGAGGGAGGACCTCTGGAGCTCAGGAGTTTTAGACCAGCATGAGCAAGAGTGAGACCTTGTCTCTATTAAAAATAAAAAAACTTAGCCAGGCATTGTGGTGGGTGCCTGTAGTCCCAGCTACTCAGGAGGCTGAGGCAGAAGGATTGCTTAAATCTAGGAGTTTGAGGTTGCTGTAAGCTAGGCTGACACCACAGCACTCTAGACTGGGCAACAGAGTGACACTCGGTCTCAAAAAAAAAGAAAAAACAAAAACAAAAACAAAAAATAATTAATTACAAAGGAAACCAATCCAGCAGAATCCCTGTAAATTGACTACCCACGGCACTGTAACAAACCAGTCAACGTGAGGAGGTGGTCAACATAAGGAACAAGGCCCACTGTACTGATATGTACATGTGGTGCGTGTCTGTGAAAATAAGTCAATTAGGAGCTTAACTATGGAGGTTCTACTGTATATAAATGTATTTTTTATAAAAATATTTTTAAAAACCACATTTATAACACAGTAATATACATGCTTCTCTATTAGTGCATTAAACTACAACATCCAGTGGCAGATCTAATACACACCATAATATCAAAGTAATAATATGTATAAATGATATTTTGTGACATCTATAATATCTGTACGTGGTTTGTGATTTTTATTGGTGACAAATTCACAGTTACTCCTTATTACTGTGGTTTATTGACTACATTCATAATAGAAGAAAGTATGCAATTTCAGAGGGTAGCGAAAATAAAAATATAATTTTCCCCCAACTTTTCACTTCCTTGAATTCTATTTATGGGTACCTTTAAGGGTCCAAAGAACCCATGAGAACCTTTGCTTTAGAAAATTGCAGATTCTTAGATTTTTTAAATCCCTGTTTTGATAAAATACCTACTTCCTCTCTTGATGGTTCTCTAACTCAAATTCTAAGCAGAGTGTCCTAAGTAAACATTGTACTCAATATTTAGTTCCTTATTTCACTTTTTCAAAAAATATTTATATACTTCTTGCTATGTGCCAGGTTCTGATCCAAATATGCTGTAACTATCAATTATTTATTTATGATGATTTATTAAAACTGAATTAATACAGTATTAGCATATTTCTCAATAGGCTGTGATATCTTTTTCTCAAGGGGCAGTCTCTACTTCTTTGCTCTTTTAGATCCTTTGGATTTATCAAACAATCCCCACGCTTTTTTCTTTTTTTTTTTTGGGACAGTCTCAAGCTGTCACCTTGGGTTGAGTGTTGTGAATCATAGCTCACAGCAACCTCCAACTCTTGGGCTGAAGCAATCCTCTTGCCTAAGTTTTTC
This sequence comes from Arctocebus calabarensis, assembly GCA_963573935.1. Lineage (NCBI taxonomy): Eukaryota > Metazoa > Chordata > Mammalia > Primates > Lorisidae > Arctocebus > Arctocebus calabarensis. Next base: position 26,134 of record CAUYON010125201.1, read on the forward strand.
AATTTTTAGTAGAGACAGGGTCTGACTTTATACTCAGGCTAGTCTTGAACTCGTGAGCTTACCTCCACCTGCCTTAGCCTCCTGGACTGCTAGGATTACAGGCGTGAGCCACCATGTCCAGCCTACTTTCTTCTTTTATCACCAAATAATTTTGATATGTAATTATGACATGATACTTTATACTTGTATAGCTTTTCTTTGTATTTACTCTGGGATTTGTGTTGTTTTTATTGTTTGGATTCTGTGGCTTGATGTCTATTGATAGTTTGGGAAGATTCTTTGGTCTTGTCTCTTCAACCATTGCTTCTGTTCCATATTCTTTCTCCTCCTCCTCTGGGACTCTCCTTACATGTATCTTTTTTTTTTTTTGAGACAGAGCCTCAAGCTTTCACCCTGAGTAGAGTGCTGTGGCATCACAGCTCACAGCAACCTCCAATTCCTGGGTTCAAGCGAGTCTCTTGCCTCCGCCTCCCAAGTAGCTAGGACTACAGGCGCTCGCCACAACACCCGACCATTTTTTGGTTGCAGCCGTCATTGTTGTTTGGCGGGCCCTGGGGCTGGATTCGAACCTGCCAGCTCAGGTGTACGTGGCTGGCACCTTAGCCCGTTGAGCCACAGGCGCCGAGCCTACTTACATGTTTCTTAACCTTGTTATAGTTAAGCCTTTTCATGGGATATATGTTTTATATGTCTTATTCTTTTCTGTATTTTTCTTTCAATTTGCTCCCTAAACTTAAGTCTCGATGATTTTTTTTGTTTGTTTACTGATTTCTCTGTTCACTTAGTCTTCACTACAGCTATGTTCAATTGGCTGTTAAACTTAATTACTGAGCTCATTATTTTACTTGTATCTTTAAATCCCAGAATTCCTACTAAATACTTTCCTGTCTTATCTTTTCTTAAACATATTATCATAGCTATTTCAGAGTTTGTGTCTGATAATCTGAATCAGATCAATAGCCATAAGTCAGTCATCTGTGGGATTGTTCACATTGTCTATTTTTTCTTTTACTCCTACTTTTTATTTGATGACCCCAAATTATGAATTTTACATAAAACACTGTAGAGGTTCCTGAATGATCGTCTCTTCTTCCAGAGAGGACTTATCCTTCCCACGGGAGGTGGCTAGAAGCAAGTAATATTACCTTAGTCAGTCAGTGTCCAAGCTGATTTGAGACTGGGCTACATTTTTTTGTAAGGCTTTTTCTGCCTGTGATTTATCCCAGCTGAGGGCCTAGGGGTATGTCAGTACCCGCCTTTTGGTGGGTCCTTTCTTTAGTCTGTTTACTGTTATTTATAACAATGTAACTAAAACTGAGTAATTTATAAAGAAAAGGATTTATTTCTTGTGCTTATGGAAGCAGAGAAGTCCAAGGTTGAGGGGCTGCATCCTCTGAGGGCCTCCTTGCTGGTGGGGACCCTCTGCTGAGTCCCCAGGTGAAGCAGGGCATCACATGCTAAGGGGGCTGAGGGGGCCAGCTCAGGTGGTGCTTTCTCTTCTTCTAAGTAAAGCTACCAATTCCTTCACCATGATAACTATTAATCCATTAACCCCAAAATTCATGAATGGATTAATCCATTTTTTCAAGGCTCTGCTTAAAGACTCCCTACCTTTCAATACTGTTGCCTCTTAAAGACTCCACTTCTCAGTGCTGCTTTATTGAGGAATCAATTTCAGCATGAGTTTTGGAGGGAGCAGGTATTCAAACCATAGCAGTCCTGAACTTTAATTTTTGTCTCACCATCACCTTGAGACTTGAAAGCTTCATTCAGCCTTTCAGCTGCTTCTAGTTAGCCCTCTTAGCTTTTGGCTAAACCTCTAACAACAGTTTAAAAAGTGACAATGGAAGGAGGGGAAGACATTGAGGAGCTTCCCCCTCTGCAGCTCTCGTCTTTCTGGCATTGTGGCCCTTGACTCCTGACAGCCCTGACAACCACAGCTCTGTGTTCTGTTTCCTTTGTCCTCACGGATCGCCAAAAGCTCTGCACTGATTCTCAGCCTCCAGCTCAAAACTGCTTAAAAACCAGCGACTGAAGTGTCAGGTAACTACAGGAGCTTTCCTCCTCTCTGTACCCTGGTGCTTCTGGAGACCTTAGTAGCATTCTAGTGCCACCAAACACATTATTTTTGTATTTTATCCAGATCTTCTAGTTGTTCTAAACCAGAAGTAAAGAAATTCACAACTAAAACCCCACTTTCTTGTCAGTTCCTAGTTTTGAGCTTCACAAAAACCCCATATGGTTAAAAAGGCCACAGGTCATTACTCCCATTTGACAGAAGAGGTTGTGGACAGGCTGAAGTGGGGAGTCTGGAGAGTGGGGATGAGAAACCTCACCTGCCTCAAGGCAGGGCTGGGTCCAGAACCCACATCTCTTGGTTCCTAGCAGAACATTTTCCTTCCTGCCTCTCCATGTGTATTTATGTGCTAGGACTACCATATTGAAGAACCAAGACTGGGTAGCTTAAACAACAGATTTATGAAGGCTAAAGGTCCAAGGTCAAGGTGTATCTGTCTGGTTGGTGTCTTCTAAGGCCTCTTTCCTGGGCTTGCAGATGCTGTCTTCTCCTTGTGTCCTCACGTGGTCTTCTCTTCATGCCTGTCTGTGGGCTAATGTCCTCTTCTTAAAAGGACAAGTCATATTTGACTCATATTAACTTGATTACCTCCTTAAAGATCCTATCTCCAAAGACAGTCATAGTCTGAGATATTGAGAGTTAGGACGTCAATATATGTATTTTCCAGGGCAGAGAGAGGACATATCCCACCACAACATTTAAGAGGCTTATGAATTTATTTAACAGTTTTCTTAACATTTCCATGAATTACATGTAGAGGGCCCTTCTTTGCTTTAGTGCAGGGTTCTCGGAATATGGCACCATCTCCACTACGATCTGCAGACTCAGCATCCACATCAGGTTCAGTGCAAACTAGAAATGCAAATACTCCCCACCTTAGACCTGCTTAATTGGAAACTCTGCACGTGGGCTCAGGAAACCCTCTAGGTCAGTGATTTTCAACCCATGTGCCGTGAGAGGGTCTTAGGTGTGCCTCAAAAATTTTTAAAGATGATTAATTGAATTATTTTCAAAAGCAAGTTCAAAGCACAGTAAGTCTATTCTTTTTCTTACTCTTTTTTTGGGATCAACATAATTTAAGGGTCATGGAAGTTTAACTATAGGTTCAAGTGTGCTGTGAGATAAAAAAAGGTTGAAAAACATTGTTCTGGGTAGTTCTGATGCCGCCTGCTCCAGTCAGAGAACTGGTATCTTTTCAGTGGGGCAAAGGACAGCCCCAACGCAGAGTTGGTTTGGCTATAAATTCCAGTCATGCTCTTTCCAAGTCCTTTTCTGAAGGATGACTCTCCTGCGACATCAGGCTATGATTGATGGCCGGATCTGTCAGATAGCAGCCTTTAAATCGATGCTCATGTGTCTTGTGGCGTCACTTGGCATTCAAATATCACCTGCTCATTTGAGGATTTATAAAGCAGGCAACTTTCTGTGCGAAGCTTTCTTATTTGAGGAATGAGATGCTTTGCTAATCTGGGCCTCAGTTTTGTTATCTTGAAAACAAAAAATCTGCACTCTTTTTCCAGCTCTGACTATACATCCATGCGAATGACTCAGAGCAGCTAATATCCCAGCAGAGGCAAGTGTTATAATTTTCTGGGAATTCCCTGTGTGGCCAGACCAAGCAACCAGGACTGCGCCAGGCAGAGTGCGTCAATGGGAAGTTTTAGATGCGAGTGTGACATGTGTACTCAATCATTTCTGTGTTCCCCAGGTCCTGGCTGAGTAGGGTGCTTGATAAATGTAGGAGAATTTAGATCAGAATTAGCATATTGTCGTTAAGACCCTCAAACTTCGCCAAGCCCAGGACGCAGCTTCACCATTGCTGGGCAGGGAGTCCTTGGCAGAATGGCAGGGCTCAGTGTTGCCACCTCATCTGGAGTTGCTGTCCTTGTGCTTCATGCATGAGGGGCACTGTACCACCTCCCTTATTGAAGCTCTTTGGAACTCCTTCTCGCACCTTCACAAAGCAAGGAAGATTTTTTTAATCCCCATTGTACGCCATTATGGAAGCCCTGGGAAAGTTACACATTTGCCCAAATTCACAAATTTGGTTGGTAGGTGAAGGATTTAGAAAGGAAACTCACTTAGCTAGTGCCTTTTCCCCTGCTCCAAATCTTTGTTTTGGGACTGGACTAAGATGGAGAAGAAAACCCACAAAACTACTGGACTCCTGAAAAATGAGGCACGCCTTGGAGATTCTGCTCTACGTGGTCACAGCTCTGTCTTGCCTGATACAATCAAATTTATTTTTAAACATGCTGAGTCGATTGAAGTGTCGGGTTGGGATAGAGAGGGTGAGTAGGCAGAATAAAATGGTTTGGTTCCTATATTAATTTCCTCTTTGCAGTTTGGGGAAAATCCAATTGACCAAGTTTCTGGGGGAAATTGAGAAGGCTACCAGGCATTCTCATCAAGGGGAACTGTGGCTTGGCCTGTAGCAGACGCTGCACGTCAGCTTCCTGGGGGCTGGTCCTCAATATACTACATCCATGTCTGCTAACAGCATAGCAGGGCATTTGCATGTTGCAAGTGTTTTTTTTTTTGTTGTTATAAGTGTTTTTAAATGCCTATAACTACTTGGGACATGTAAAAATGCCTCATTAGAATGTAATTGTGTCCGTCAATATTATTACATGTGTTTTAATGGAATATGGGACATTAATCCTAGTCCCTTAAACTCTTCACTACCAATACTCCAGGCAGAATCCTAAGCCCATGCAGTCATTTTGTCTGTTCTCTTATCTCTGAATGGGATTGTCTTTACACTGTATTAGGAAATCTTATTTATTCAAACACACACACAAAAACGCATGCACACACCTCTTCTTAACTCTGAAAGTCTACAGGTCTGCAGCCATTCTTGGGAAATTTGCTTTGGTGTTTTACATCTGACCCCCAAAGGTTTCTGCCTTGATCAAACCTAAATTTTGTTTGGTGTCCACGAAGGTGTGCCCTTTCTGCTTTTCCCCAGAGCACAGCTATTCTCAACCTTGAAGTGTGTCCTGGGGACATCTGGTTCTAGTTCTCCCCCAGAGGGCATTTGGGACCACGTGGAGGATGGTTCTGGGCTTGTTTTGTCTTGATTTGGTTTTCTTTGGTTGTCAGAATATCTGGGGCACAGTAGGCATTTCCTAGGACAAGGCTGGAGCACCTAACACGGTCTAGGTAAGTCCCATGCAACCAAAAAATTGGTCAATCCCACAACCCAAAGTGCGGTTTTATCTTCCAGATCCCGATCCGGGGACTAAATTTGTGAGGTCTACTTGTACTTCACTGATTTATGGGAGTGGCTGTGATTCCCTATTGAACCCCAACAACAACCCCCCTTTTTCCCTGGATCCAACTTTGAAGAACCTTAGAAAGGCTCACCGGAGACGCTGCTCTGAAGAGGGAACAAACTTTTATTCAACTCTGAGATCTTCTGAAAAATGTTGCCTGTGCTCTGGAGAATATTCTCCTCCCCTCCCTGCCCCATTTTTTTTTTTTTTTTAAATAGAAGAGGGCAGTCTGAGAGGATACTTGGGGAGAATTGCTTTTTGGAGCTTCCTGAGTTTCTAGTCTACATGTTGAACCTGGGCTTGCTTCTTTGCACCTGTGCCTCCCACAATGTCAGACTGTGCCTCCCTCCACCCGCTGCCCACCCTGAAGCAACATCTTCTGTCATCAGTGTTTTCTTTAAAACAAAAAACCAAGACACCAGTGCTACTCTCAAAGCTAGAAAAGCCATTTCTGGAAAGGATCTTGGTGCCTAGTCTCCTGACGCTATCACAATACAAATGCAGAACAGACACTTACTTGGAGAAGAAAAGAGAAACACGCTTGTTGTGTGTTTAAATACAGATGCCCTTCAGATGTTGTTGTTGTTATTCTGCGTCGATGGGCTTGCCAGCCATTATTATGGTAGGAGATGGGAGCACCTGGTTTACATTATGACGACTTGTACTTCAGACGCATTCACAGGCACTGCGGCAGGGGCGCCTGCTCAGGAAGGCGGGATCGGGTCCTTCCAGGGGCTTTTCTGATTTGTTTCCCTTGTCTCTCTCCCGTTGTACTTCCTTGAAGTTTGGCGTCCTTGTCCAGCTGCTGGCCTGTGTTGCTGTGACTTCCCTCACCAAAGGGACACAAAAAGCCGGATGTCTCGTCTTCTTTTGGCCCCCTCTTCCTCCTGTGTGGTGTTTCGTTTAATCCTTTAAAGTGATTAGTAATTTAGAGGGGACAGGATGTGAGTGTGTGCAGGTGGGGGGTTTCCAGCCCTGATCTCTCTCCACCTTCCTTCCTTTCATGTTCTTGTCTACCTGCAAAACAAGACAGCAGACTCCTGGATTCTGAGGTGATGCCTGGGGACTTCGTCTTTCTTTCTTTCTTTTTTTTTTTTGAGACAGACCCTCAAGCTGTCACCCTGGGTAGAGTGCTCTGACATCACAGCTCACAGCAACCTCCAACTCCTGGGCTCAAGAGATTCTCCTGCCTGTTTCCCAAGTAGCGGGGACTATAGGCGCCTGTTACAATACCCGGCTATTTTTTGGTTGTAGCCATGATTGTTGTTTGGCAGGCCCAGGCTGGATTCGAACCCGCCAGCTCAGGTGTACATGGCTGGTGCTTTAGCTGCTTGAGCCACAGGTGTGGAGCCAGACTTCCTCTTTCTTGATTGAGCACCTTCCTTTTGCACCAGTTATGGTAATGGGGGCTAGTCAAGCCAGTCAATTTAATAAGGAGTTGGGAAGACACAGGGGGTAGCTTGCTCTGAATAAGATGGAGACATTTGTGTTTGGGGGAACAGAAAGTTTTGAGCAGATGTCATCTTCTCTTAACCTTGTCATCTAATTTCCTGAGGTCATGAATGAGGGGTCTGGGGTGTGCATCTATGGACAAGAGCTGCAGATAGCTGGTTGATGACAGGTATCACCATCGAGTTTCACTGCCTGCTCCCCAGTGTGGTGAGTTCAGATAGCGCATTCTGTGACTTTCCTCAGGGGAGGTCCTCCTTTGAGGGCTCGTGCGGTCTAATGTAAGTCCCACCTTAGGGTGCTCTGCATCCCAGAGAGTGGAGGTGTTACTTTATGATGGGACCATAATTCTGAGGATTCCCCATGACATCCTTGCCTCGGGCTCTCCAGGGGTGACCTCTGGATGTCCACTGTCCCCCTCTGGATTGGTGCTGTATGGTATCTCTGGGTCAGACAGGATGCAGAACTTAGAACCTTCTCAGGTTCTTCAAAAGAGCTGCAGAGACTTTACAAATGTGCTCAAAGCACATATCAACAGCAAACAACTTAAAATGATCTTTTTTTTGTTTTTTTTGAGACAGAGCCTCAAGCTGTTGCCCTGGATAGAGTGCTGTGGCATCACAGCTCACAGCAACCTCCAACTCCTGGGCTTAAGCAATTCTCCTGCCTTCACCTCCAAAGTAGCTGGGACTACAGGCTCCTGCCACAATACCCGGCTATTTTTTGGTTGCAGCCATCATTATTGTGTGGTGGGCCTGGGCTGGATTCGAACTCGCCACCTCAGGTGTACGTGGCTGGCACCTTAGCCACTTGAGCCATAGGTGCTGAGCCTTTTAAAAAATGCTCTTTAGATATTTCTGTTCTCTCCAAAGTCTTTTACATTCTGCCCAGTGCCCAAACTCTTTGGCTGCTTTCTTCCTTTCCTCTATACCCCTCCCCTTTGATTTTCCTGTAATTTTTTAATTCTTCTTCTTCTTTTATTTATTTATTTATTTATTTATTGATATAGGGTCTCTGTTTAGCCCAGGCTAAACTGTTGTGGCATCATCATAGCTCACAGAAACCTCAAACTCCTGAGTTCAAGTGATCCTCCTGCATCAGCCTCCTGAGTAGCTGTGAGGACAGGCACTTATGGCCACACTTGGTTAATTCTTCTGTTTTCCGTAGGGTCTAGGTTCTTGCTTTTGCTCAGGCTGGTTTCGGACTACTGATGTCAAGCAATTTGCCTGCCTTGGTCTTCTGAACTAACAGGATTTACAGGCATGAGCCAGTGTGCCCAGCCACAAAATTCTTCACATTTTCATCATGCAGAGCAATTTAATTGTGACCAAACTCATAGTCAAGTTTACAGACTCAAACCCATTGAAATGCTCATGTAATAAAGGGCCCTAAGTTGTTGGGACCAAACTTCCTCAGAAGGCAGATCAGCTTTATTGTTTATTGCTCAGAATCTCATTCCTCAACCCATGTGGCTAATCAATGGACTTCTTCCTGATAAATATAGAACTGTCTCTAAGAGGAAATGTTATTCCAGCTGCTAAGGGAGGAAAATTTCTTCTCCCTCATTATACCAGAAACTGGAAGCAAAACTAGTCATTAGAATGTTGCCTCGTTTTCAGGGAATCAGAGTGAAAATAGTTGGATGGCTCTGAGAGAGACTTCAGGCTCAGAGCAAAGCAGGCCTGGCACTTGAGCTGCTATGCTCGAGGGTGTCGTCCTAATGATGGTGTGACTGTGGCCAGATTCACGGATGGGTAAACCCTAATCATTGCTTCCTTTTCAGCTCTTCTTCTGGGTTCCATTCAGCCCACACCCTCTCCACTTGATCTGTCAGTATAGCACTCTGTTACTTCCACACTTCCCCAACAGAGCACGCATCTGGATTTTTACTGACTTTATTTTGTATCATAATCAGTTATCTTTTGAAGGCATAGAGAGAGGCATTGTCATCTCATGAGTTGAGAGTTTGCCCTCTCTCTCTCGTAGAATGTACTTGTAAGGGAGGGAAGATTTTTCTCACTCATTGCTAGGTTCATGACTGGTGCCCCCATCACAAAAGACAGATGAACAAGAGAAAAGCATAAACATGTATTGAATTTCAATTTCACGTGAAATGGGAGCCTTTGCAAATGAAGGACTTAGGAAACAGGGAAACCTGTGAAATTTTATTCTTAGATTTGATGACGATGGATGGTTATGGAGAATTTTGATTGAACAAAAAAGGGTGAGAGGCAATGGTAATAAACTGGGGGAAGCTTAGCAAGCCCTATTTGTTCAGATTCTTCTCTGCTTTCCCTACCTTTGAGACACAGGACATTTGTTTCTGGCTATAGTGGGGGCTCTTCTTGAAGGAGGGTCCTAGGAGGAGGACAGTGCGGGGAGAGAATGATCAGAATGATCTCCCTGCTTCTGCTGTTTTCTCAAGTATCAAGGTGCTGTATTTTGGGGGTGTCACAACCCAAACCCTGTCATTTCTTCACAAAGCATTCTTGGTAATCACCATTCTACTCACAGGCTCACTATAGCTATCAGAACTGGGAGAAACGTTCCCAACATCAGTCCTCCTTTTGCTGGGATCAAATGTGGCTCCCAAGAGTAAAGCTACTCGCCCAAGTTCACGCAGTTGGTGATGGAACCAGGACTAGAGTCTGGGTTTTCTGATGTCTAGTTGTGTTTCTACCCTATCTCACTGTCTTCCTATCAGTGTAATTTGTGGTGGTTTTTTTCTCTCGTGTCTTTTCAATTAGGCCACAAGCTTCTTGGAAACTGAAGTTCTATCTTCTCTGGTAGAGAGTCAGGTTCTCGGTGGGCACCCAGTGTATGTCACTTGTCCATTTCAACAGATGTTTTTAGAGCACTCTTTATATGACTGTGTTACACTATGTATATATAAAAATACATAAAGTGCTGAGAATGGAGAAGATAAAAAAATACACTTTATTTTCTTAAGAATCTTACATCCGTGAGATTGGCCATAACGGAAAAAGTACACATAAGTACAAGAGAATGAGAGAGATATTTCATCCAGGGCTCAGGAAACTTTATGGAGAAGGTATGGTTAGGGTTGAGCTTGGGGGAAGAGGAATGTTCCCAGAGTAGTAGGGGAGGGAAAGGCTCATTAGCAGCAGCCTGAGCACACACTTCAGTGTGGGAGAGCACAGGGTGTGATGAGGAAAGACCCAGAGGCTGCTGAGACTGATATGTGTAAGCTGCGGCCAGGATGTTGACGACTGAAATGGAAGACATTGTAGAGGGCTTTGAGCATGAGCCTGTGATCATGCATGAGCCCGTTCAATAAGCCGTTTCTCTACCATCTATTTGAGATAGAACCTGGCAAGGACCAGGCAGGCAATGAATGTTTACTGAATAAATTAATAATATACTTTGGGTCTACTGACTATACAAATTATGGTATCCAGTGGCAGTATATTGTTTAAGAGCATAGACTTTGGAGCCAGAATGAATAGGTTTAAACCCTAATTGCAAGCTACAAAGGCTCGGCGCCTGTGGCTCAACGGGCTAAGGTGCCAGCCACGTACACCTGAGCTGGCGGGTTCCAATCCAGCCCAGGCCCGCCAAACAACAAGGATGGCTGCAACCAAAAAAAAAAAAAAAAATGGCCGGGCGTTGTGGTGGGCACCTGTAGTCCCAGCTACTTGGGAGGCGGAGGCAAGAGACTCGCTTGAGCCCAGGAATTGGAGGTTGCTGTGAGCTGTGATGCCACAGCACTCTATCCAGGGTGACAGCTTGAG
>CAUYON010125202.1:0-20665 GCA_963573935.1 Arctocebus calabarensis
CTTTCATCTGTCCTTCATTTTGTTTGTGCTTCTTGATAAATAACCCATTTTCCCTTTCTGCTACTTAAATATTCAGTGACGACGTCTATGATTTTATCACGGAATTATAGCACTTAGTAAAGCAGAACCCTTGCCTTCAGATGTGCCTTCTAAGTATTTCATTACGTTAGAAATGCAAAAGCTACCCCTGCTTAAAAGTACATTGGCGTGGCGCCCGCAAAGCTCAGTGGTTATGCCACCAGCCACATACACCAAGGCTGGCGGGTTCAAACCCAGTCTGGGCCTGCTAAACAACAATGGGAATTGCAACAAAACATAGCCAGGCATGTGGTGGGAGGCTGGAGCAAGAGAATCACATAAACCCAAGAGTTCGAGGTTGCTGTGAGCTGTGACGCCATGGCACTCCACCCAGGGCGACAGAGTAAAACTGTCTCAAAATAAAATAAAATAAATCGGGGAGCTTTATCTTAGTCTTCTTGTTCTGTATAACAAAATACCACAGCGTGGTGGTGTAAGCAACAGAAATTTATTTTGTCTGCAGTTCTGGAGGCTTGTAAGTCCTGGATCAGGGCATGGCAGGGCTCTTTGGCTTCTCTCCCTGGCTGGCAGACAGACACCTTCTCACTATGTTAACACGTGGATTTTCTTTAGCCTGTGCAGGTGGAGGGTGGCAGAAGGGAGGGAAGGCAGATCTGAAAAAAAAGGAAGGCAGGATGGTGATAAAAGAAAGCAAGCTCTTTTGAGTTGTCTCTATTCTCAGTGCCTTATACAGGTTTCAAACTTTAAAAGTATCTGAATTTTTTTCCAGATTTGCTTATACCTTTTGGGACATACAGTGACAACATCCTGAATATTAGGGAAAAACCAATACTCTTACATACTCATATCTATTTGTGGAGTCTCAGATGTGACTATCATTAATAGTTAAGCCGTATAATTATAATTTCAGTGGGATTTTGGTAGCAGGTTTAAGACCTGTTTTTGTTTCTCCTTTTTAGGTCATAGGAGTAATAGTCAGAAGTTACTTTAGCTTGTTAGAGGTCATGAATCAAGGGAGACATTGTACAGAGATTTAATTCAAAATCCATTGGTAATCCAAGCACGTTTATGCAATTCAAGAAAACGTCATGATTTGGAAGTTACAAGCAAGGATTTCTCCCTCTGTCTCATTTTTTAAGTATATGCAGCTATATTCCCTAATTTGCTTTTCATTTTCCTAGAGAAATTATGTCATGAAAATTGCACTTTATTTTTTTGCTCATACTTTCTTCTCTAGCTTTGTTTTTATTCATGGTTGTCAGAATTACTTTGCAGCTTTTCCCTTTTATCTGTAGAATCATATGCAATGCTGCTGGCGAAAGGAGACCTGTACATTTCTTTTGAAGGACCCAGACCTTTTGTAAAGTATCCCCAGACTCCACTTGGATCCAATGACAAGAAGCACTTTTTTTTCTTTTTTTTTTACCCAGACACAGTCTCACTGTGTCACCCTCAGTAGAGTGCGGTGACATCACAGCTCACAGCAACCTCCAGCTCTTGGGCTTAAGGGATTCTCTTGCCTCAGCCTCCCGAGTAGCTGGGACTATAAGCGCCTGCCACAATGCCTGGCTACTTTTTGTTGCAGTTTGGATGGGGCTGGGTTCGAACCCACCACCCTCTATATATGGGACCGGTGCCCTACTCACTGAGCCACAGGCACCACCTGGATCTTTTTTTTTTTCTTGCTCTATTTTTGGTTGATTTTCCCTTTTGTGGCAAAATTAACAGTAACAAAGTCAATTTATTTTTTTTTTAGAGACAGAGTTTTACTTTGTCACCTTCAGTAGAGTAACAAAGTCAACTTTTAACTCATTTGAATGAACCTTTGCACCCTTGGAATTACCAAAGAGTGAGAATTTGCCTATGTTTAGCAAGCTAGGAAAAAAAGAGTAAGGATTTAGAAAAAGAACAAAAGGTAAAAGAAAAAAAAAAAACTTAAAAAAAAATCACTCTACTCTTCTTAATACATGTTATTTTTGATAGAGTGAATTTCTTTCCTCCAAACATTGTGACTTGAATATTTATTTGTGTCATGTGACTTTGTGCACATATGAGGCCTTTGAGGTCAAGTGACATTTCTTGTTTTAATCGTCCAGAGCAAAACGCTTTGGCTATAAAGAATAAGATGGAAGTTTAAGTGTACCTTACATGTGCACACATGTTTGTTCACTAAGCATTGTCTGTGGGCATCACATTGTCCTGTAGATTTCAGGAAAAATGGAAGATGGCTTTTCTGGATGTGTTTTGCAATCATATTAGGCTGCATGAATGTCTCGGAATGGAAAGGAATACCCAGCACCAGCTTGTAAGAGTTCAGGGAGAGATGCCCTTCCCGAAATGTGGGTCGAGGCAAGATGGTGGGAGGACCAGTCACTGCAAATGTGGGTATCTGTAAATCCAAAATAAACATTCACTAGAAGACGCTCCATCTCTGAGAACTTAACCCATCAACTTAACAAACATTTTTCAAGTGTTTTAGTATGTGCCAGGTTCTTTGCTAGGAGGTGGAAGAGATAATGAAGGATAAAATATAGATATGACCCCTGACCTCCTGGGGCTTGCAGTTAGCTTCTGACAGGCGACTAGATAATTGCTATAGCAACTATCTATACATATGAGCTAATCTGTCTAATTATCTAAGTGGGATGAATGCTTGGTAGAAGGAAAGACTGTGTGAATACCAGAGGGGTAACTAACTCGGGTTTGGGAGGCAAAAATTGAACTCTTTCTGTAACTATTTTAAAAAAGTTTTTAGAGAACTTTATGGAATCATTGACCTAAGTTTGCCTGCTGTTTTCTCTCTCTGCTTATCCGTGTGAGTTTCCAGAAAATGCCACTCAAAATGAAATCAAGCTGCCTAACTCGCTCGCCAGGCATTTATATAAAGAAATAAAGGAATAAATAAAGATTAAATAAGGAATCATATTAAGATTAAGGACAAAGAAATAATAGAACAAAACACAAAATGAAACCACACCAGACCATTATATCGAAAATGTCGAGCAGGTTTAATTATAGAAGAGTATTGCTCAGATTATAATTTCAGAATGATTGAAAAGATCAGTATGTTCACTATATGTACATATTTAAAAATTCATGGATGTTCTCAAGGTTTGGTTTCCAGCGCCTTAAGATGAGAGAATTTGAACATAAAACTAGGGCCCTTGTTCCTTCATCTCTTTTGCTTCTTGCTGCCCATGAAGTGATACTTTTGAATTTTTAAGTTTCCACGATGGGGCCCAATATTGAGAAAACACTTTGCCTTTGGGAGACAGAGCTGCGTCTGCCTGTGCCCGTGTGAGGCGTGCGTTTTCCATGGATGGGCAGCGGGTCCATGTGTATTTAGTAAAGAGCCAGAAACACGGAAAGGGAGACTTTGTTTAGTGCTGTTTGGTTTCCGTGTTCTTGGCCCAGTCTGTGCTGACAACGAGCCACGGGGACGTCCCCTCGGTGCTGTGAGGTCTTTTCCTGCCAAATATTGTTCTCTTGCAAGATTAAATAGCTGGATCCGTGTGGCCCGAATCTTCATCCTGCTGAGAATATTCAGGCTCCCGCGGGTTGTAATACAGATTAGCTGGTGAGAGCTCTGTCGGAGAAATAAAGTGAGTTTCTCGAAATGAATTTAACAACTGCTGGGAACCTTTCTGTGTTCTCCAGCATGAGTGTGTGTGCTGGCAGTTAACCACTTCTTTCCCTCATTTTTTCTCCAAAAGTTGTTCCAGTTCACCCCTGTGCACTTATTATAAGCACTTCCATAACTTTATATCACGTTCAGGTTTTGCCAGATAAGGCATTTAATACACTAAATTACTAAGTACTACCAAGGCAAGTTATTATTTACTTAATTTATTTAAGGAAGAAAACCATGTATTTTTTTTTTTTTTGTAGTCATAACATGAAAGGGCTCTTGTGTCATGGAGATAGTTAAATAAAACACACCACTGGGTCATTCAGAGCAAACTGATTAGCATATTGCATTCTGATCTTACCTGTTATGTCATTGGTTGAAAAGGTGTGACGTATGTGGCAAAAGACAGGATAGGTGGGTAAGATTATTTACCTTGCATCTGACCTCTGTTGTGTAATTATTTCTGTTTCTCTGGTTAGATTAAAACCACTGACATTTCCAAATTCTGTAAAGATTACAGGGCTTGTTCCTCAATGAAATAAATTTGAAGAGCATCAAGAATGACGCTTTAAATGTTAAAGCAGAGAACATACAGATAACCTCAAGATAATCGCTGACTTGGTAGATTGACTGCAGGCTTCTGTCTTTGTTTGCTGAAGTCTTTTCCTGTTTTGGGGGCTCCTCACCTCACGTTTGTATGAAGCACGTGGTGCTTTGTCTGTCTGTGAAGTCCTCCTGTGTGCTCCCTGCATTATTATCCACTCATCTCCTGACACCTTATGTGTGTGTGGTTGTATATGTGTTTGTGAGCGTGTGCGATTTCTCAATAAAAACATCTGGGCCTGGATTTGTCAGTGTTGTCTCGAAGACTGCAGAGTGAGTATTGGGGCCAATTTTAGATGTTTCAAAGTTATTTATGCTAGGAACAGAGCTTGGTTACTCCCAAGCAGCATCTCCCGTTCAAATGTTCTTTTCTGTTTTGTTTTGTTTTTTTAATTTTTTTTGTTTGTTTTTTTTTTTTTCAAATGTTCTTTTATGTGATGGGAGACAAGAGGGTTGGCGTTACCTTCCCATGAGGTTTGTTCACGTGATACTTTCTGTTAAGGTTTAATGCTTCTTCCCCTTCAGAATACACTTACCTTTATTGTGCCTCCTTTTTCTGAAGGTACTTACCCTGAGCTTGGCGCTGAAGGTGCAAGATCTAAGCACAGTTCTCAATCCAAGGCACAGGACAGAGCCTGGTAAGTGTGTGAGAAGTGAAACGAGGTTTCGGGGGCTTGGGGAGAGCAGAGTAAGGCACCTGACCCCAGCTGGGATTTGGTGGTAGTCACAGGGGGCTTATGAAAGAAGTTTCTAAGCATGAATAAGGACAGAGGCAAGTGAGCAACTGGCGAACGTGAGCGGTGGGTGGAAAGCGCTTACCACGTAAGGGGACCACGCATACTAGGAGACAGGAATGAGAATGCGTGGTATGCTTGATGGGCTGCAAAAATTAATTTCATCCTCAAGATTTTTTGAAGAGTAAACTAAAAGATACTTTCTACTTGACTGTAGACTTTAGGGTCATGTTTTTGGTTTAAATACCGGGAGTGGATGTCCTAGGCCCATGGTCAACTTGGCCCTGATGTGTTTTAGATTTCACTGTCATGGTCACCATAGGATCTTGAGGCTCTCACACGTGGTGGTTGAGCCTGGGAAGATTCTAGCACAAGTATTTGTGGGCGTCTGCTTTTGGAGAATAAAAGGAAAAAAAAATCATGATTTTTTTTGCATTTCCTTACGTATAAGCAATGCCAGTTTTTTAAAAAGAAAATGTGGGCAGTTTTATTGCCTTGATTTAAAATTGAATGACAAACGAACAAAGGTGTCTGTATGGTATGTAAATAGGTGATGGTGTGTTCACGCCCCAACTGCGGTGTGAGCCCGGGGTAGCCAACCTCAGACACAATGTCAGGTTGGCAGGTCGAAGAGAGTGCAAAGCCATATAAATATGTATGCAGCTAGCATTGCTTGCAAATTCTACATTGCTTCTCTCTCTCTCTCTCTCTCTCTCTCTGTCTCTCTCTCTCTCTCACACACACACACACACACACACACGGAGAGAAAATCTCAATTAGCTAAAATGTCTACAGTGAGAGGTGTTCTGGTGAACTGATTTTTGTGTTTAAATACAGGTAAAGCTTAAACCTTTTTTTGTTTTATTGACTGCACTTCTCAAAGTTAAATGAAAAACTCTAACTTTGACTCCAAAGACTTAACTGCCTCTTGCTCATTAGAAAGGCCAGAGGTCAGAGACATGGGTCAGCAACGGTCATTACAGTGGTTCTAGATGGTCCGGGAGATGGCCCTGGGTTCCTGTTATCCTCAAGACACCATCTGGAAATAACTTTTTTTTTTTTTTAATTTATTTATTTTTTCATTTTTTGGCTGGGTCTGGGTTTGAACCTGCCACCTCCAGCATCTGGGATTGGCGCCCTACTCCTTTGAGCCACAGGTGCCGCCCTGGAAATCACATTTTTGGGGCAGCTTATGAAGATGCCTGTTTGAGAGTATTTGCCTTTGATTGTTAACGTCAGAATGCAGAGGGACAAAAATCCTTGTAACTGAATAGTTTTGAATGACTTAGCTTTATGTGTGTAAGGAATTGAGGGCTTGGTCCTGGTTAAAAGCAAAGGAAGTTGGCTTTGCATTGTATCAAGACACGTGGGTAAGAAATGAGAAATAACTTCCTGCGGTGTGTGGATTAGAGGGTAAATTCGCAAGGCTCTTTCCACTTTTGAAGTGATCCTTTCCAGCAGAGCATTATGTCTCAATCACTACGCCTCTTTACTCCTACATCTCCAACGGGAATGATAATATTTGATGCTATGTTAAGTTAGAAGGATGAACGAAGGCATGATGGAAAAACCCTTTGTGACTCAGAAGAAGGACATCGTTAAATGAAAATATGAAATCGAACTCTCTCTATGGAGATGGGTACACCAAGGAATGATCGTCTTTCCATCTGCACCTTTACCAGTTTTATTAAAATGTAATTGAGAAACACGGGAAAAGCCATTTAGTCTGGTTTGGTAGAACCAGGGAAACACGTGTGCCTTGATGGAGGAGAAGAGAGGGTATGTCACTGGGCGGAGCTCAGCAGGTGCACTTTTAAATCTTTCCAGAGCACACATTGAAAAAGAAGTGGTAGCGATTATTCCTGAGGCTCCCAAAGTGTTCCGCTTTGAAATGGAGATTAAAAGCAG
The DNA here is from genome assembly GCA_963573935.1 of Arctocebus calabarensis. NCBI lineage: Eukaryota > Metazoa > Chordata > Mammalia > Primates > Lorisidae > Arctocebus > Arctocebus calabarensis. The sequence goes on from CAUYON010125202.1 coordinate 6,913, forward strand.
GATGTCTTATGAAAAGTCCAATTTTCTTCTTATTTATCGTTTTATTCTTTTAAAGAGTATTTGAGATGAGCTCACTTGTAGGGTGTGGGGGGGAAAAAAAGAAGTGACTTAACCTTCTTCATAAGGTGGGAGAAATGGTCAAGTCTGCGGAGTGGTGCTGGATTACAAGGTCGTTCTGAAGGACGGAATAGGCAATAATTAGAGCAGGCAGAATTTAAGCCGTAATTAGCAGTAATCCCAAAGAAAATTAAAACACAGAAAACACTGCATTATTTATTTGGATTCAATGGGATCTTGCCAAGGAAGAGGCAGCTGGCTTTCTGGTTTTTGGAATGTTTATAGACTCGAGGGGAAGCCGTCCGTCAGATGTAAACTCTCACTTAGTTCTTGCTCTTCGGCCTGATCTAACTGTAAAAGAAAGTAGGGAGCAGACATAAATAACTACGTGATTCAGGACAGAAAAGGCATGGCCATGGTGACAAGTAGGCGAGTTGGGATTTTGCTCATTTCAATTTCAACATCCTTATCCACCATTTTTTAGGTTCTAATTTCTGCAGATTATTGGACATAAAGAACTGATTTGGGGGGCAGATAAGACCTGGGTTCTAATGCCAGCATCTTCTTTCATTGCCTTTTTTTTTTTTTAAACCCTAGGAAATAAAGGAATAAAGTCCTGCTTCATTCACTTCATCATGTCTAAGTTTCCACCTCTGTAAAATGGAAATGAAAATACTTAACTTGCAAGGGTATTATGAGAATTAAATATTTAGCTCTTAGAATATAAGTGAAAGCCTTGGCATAGTGCTTAATGACTGGTTGGTTTGTTATGTTGATAGAATAAATGGAGAATTGAGGAAAGATGTTGGCACAAAAAAGTTTTAAAGAGTCACTTTATTTTGTATTTGTAGAAAGAACAGCAGTATTTCCCATCCACAAAAGTATGACCATTTGCAACACTTAATTTCATTTCATGTATTTGGATTTCCTAGAAACAACCTGATTTTGATTGCCATCACTGCACTATACTTTTGCATAGAATATTTTCTTTTCTTTTCTTTTTTTTTTTTAATTGAGACAGAGTCTCACTTTGTTGCCCTCTGTGGAGTGCTATGGTGTCATAGCTCACAGCAACCTCAAACTCTTGGTCTCAAGCAATTCTCTTGCCTCAGCCTCCCTAGTAGCTGGGACTGCAGGCACTGTCCACAATGCCCAGCTATTTTTTGTTTGTTTGTTTGTTTGTTTAGCAGGCCCGGGCCGGGTTTGAACCCACCAGCCTCAGTGCATGTGGCCGGCACCCTAACCATTGAGCTATGGGCGCCAAGAATATCTTCATTAAATAAAATTGCAGAATTTTCCTGGGAGCTTATGTCCATCATAGAATTTTCATGGATTGAGAGCAGAAGTTGGTCCTTTTAAGCATACTGACTTAATCATTCTCATTTATTCAAGGTGAAAAAATTCTTCTTATTAATTCAGCTTGTCACATCATCTGTTAAGAATTCACAAATGAATTGTTCCTCAGTTTGAGCTCAGGACCCTGAGAATTTTGGGCAGTTCCCTAATGATGTGTTGTTTCCTTAAAAGCATCGTGATAAACATCGGGGTCATCTAAGACGGGATGGAGGAAATCCTGTATTTTGCTTGGAACTCTATTTTAATTTTAAAGGGTAACCAATAACATTTTAATTAGAAGACTGTCTAATGATTGCACATCACAGATTGTCTCTGATTGCATAGGAACCGTATGAAGGAAGGGATCGTCAGTGTCTGTACAATTTCCAGATGATGTAGGTCTTTGAAGGTGCGTGACCCAGGTGGGCCTGCTCTTGGGGTTGTCCCAGTTGTGTTATTTGCTTTCCTCCATTCAGCACTTAGCGACTTTGATAAAGAGATGCTGATAATCCTCTACAGCCTTAGTTTAGTTGACAGTAACATCACTTGCGGGCCCCCAGTCACCATTCATCTTATTTAGCACAGTCTTGGGCAGATTCAGCGTTTCTGTTATTTTTCTTGCATTTCAAAACCAGAAATGAATCTGGTTTTCGATCTTTGTTATGCTTGCCCGTGTTGTATATTACACAACTCCACCTTTGAGAGGAGACAGTAGATGCTTCCTCATGGCGACTGGGTGAATTTTCTCCCCTTCCAACCAGCTAAGATCGTGGTTCTCTGAGCTCAGGGAATTCAGCCAGTCATGTATCTATCTATCTATCTGTATTTTTTGAGAGAGAGTCTCAGTATGTCATCCTCTGTAGAGTGCTGTGGCATCACAGCTCACAGCAATCCTCAAACTCTTGGGCTTTTAAGTGATTCTTTTGCCTCAGCGTCCCAAGTAGCTGGGACTACAGGCATCGCCACACTACTTGGCTATTTTTTGTGATGGTTGTCGTTCGTGTTTAACAGGCTGGAATCGGGTTCAGTCCTGCCAGCCCTGGTGTTTGTGGCTGGCACCGTAACCACAGCATGGGCACCGAGCCAGCCAGTCATATTTCTAACCCCCATGCCAGACATAGTGCCTGACATGTATTCCTATTCAGTAAGTGTTTGTTTTAATCCATAAAATTCTGTGGCATTTTGTTTCACTGTTGCATGGCGTGTAAGTTTCCTTAGAGTTCACGTGTTTCAACCTGTCTTACCAGCTTCCTAATTCTCCTCTGCACTTTGCTCCCAACAGGGATCTGTGGTGATGTCTTCAGGATTTGTCTGTTAATGACATTTTAGGTACATTGTTCGTGCTTCAGTTGCCCCTTGTAGGAATCAGGAAGTTAACTGCTGAAATGAACAGTCTTCAGATAGGAGCACAGTAAAGGTTTATTTCTCTCTCACATCACAGGCGGATGCAGGTTGACAGCAGAGAGCGTGGGTGAAAGGACTCAGCTCCATGCAGTCACTCAGGGATCCAGGCCCCTTCTGTTGAGTGTCTGTGCTCTACAGTTGGGCCTTGGCCTTCTCCACTGAAGGTCTGCCTCTGGTGTACAGCCAAGCAAAGAAAGGGCCCAGAGGAGACTGGCAGAGGCTTTAGGACTGGACATTTTGGATGTCACGTCCATCTGTGTTCCATAGTCCATGGTTGAGTTTGATGGGCTCACTTCACCGCAGAGGGGCTGGGAATGTGGAGTAGTGGTGTGCTGAGCAGGACAACAGAATGTGAACACTAGTGCACAGTAGTTAGTCCTGCCGCACACCCTGCAATCAAAATGTACCATCTTTTACCCGAGGCAGAAATAGCACCAAATGTGTCGCGTGCCCTTTCGACCTCTGAGACGCTTGAATTTGAGTTTCAGGGAGAAGTATGCTCTCTATAGTAGAAGTGGTTCTTTGGGTTGAGAGCTCTTTTTGGCTTTTTGTTTTGACCATAAACCTGTCTGTTAATTCTGACTCAGTCACAGAAGAGACTTACTTTCTGTCGGAATTGGGCAGCGAGATCCTGCAATAATATTATAAATAGGGCACAAAAAATTCCAGTGTAAAATGGAGCCTGGCTTGTTAAAAAATGTTGAATTAAAAAAAAAAAATAACGAATTTTCCGTTTAATAAAAACACATTTAAAAGTCAACATGTATTTTTATAAAAAGTACAAACGTCAAGATAACAAAACTGCTGATGTACCCAGCTGGCCATACACTGAACTGAGACACTGCGAATGGTCACAAGGAAACACCTTCCTGAACGCTCGTCTCCCTGTGCTAAGAACTGTGGCCTGTCCCCATTGGAGAACTTGAACTGAGTCTGAGACAAGAGCAAAGTGTCCATTGCGTTGCCTCCAGATTGACTAAACTGTGGGCCTGTGTTGTACTTTAACGATCTTCTGTAACTTTTTATAGTTGACATTTCCCTGCCACTCCTGAGAATCAATCAGACATATAATAGCATGGTGTACAGGTTAGGTTTGAGTGATGTTTTATGAAAATTACTCTGGAGTCATAGCCTTTGTGAAAAAGCTAGGTCCTGAGGCCATTTGGTAGCTCAGAAAATTGACGCGTCCTTTAGGTCATAGGTAACAACTTGTAAATTTACTCTAAAAAGAGAGCTTAATTGGTTTTCAGCCCAGGAAAAAAACCATGCAAATAATGAACTATACATAATCTAAAGCTTCAAATAGTTCGTGGAAATTCCCAGTTTGTGCCTACTGAATGGCAAACACATTGAGAGAATCTGGTTTCTTCCAATGGATTGTGCCTTTTTTTTTTTTTTTCCTTTTGGTCATGCAAACTTGTGCATGTATTTTATGAAGTGCTAATGCAGTTAGTATCTAATGTTCCTAATTTATGCAATTGGATATTTCATAAATGGGTTTTCTGCATGCAAGCATTTGTACACATTAATATTTATGCAAGTATTTAAATCAATGCAAGGGCATCTGTCTGAATATGTGATAAAAATATGCATATGCATGAACATTTGTGCCAGGGGATAAGTCCCCAAAGTTGGTGATTGCTGAGGCTATAGTTTTCAACTTTTGTCCTTTTAACAAAAGTTCCTTGACTAGAATAGACATGCAGAGAAATAGCACCACCATGGATAATTGAGAAATAAAATGGTTTTGTTTAACTGCATTTATTAGGTGTGAAGGGCTAGTCGACTGAAGCTCCTTTAATCAGAGATGGGATTATTAGGAAATACTATTTGGAATATATAGTGGTTTTCACAAAGAGCACTTATTCTAATATATTGGAAAATGCTGTTAGTAATGAAGTAATTTTTGTAAGAAATATTTCATTTCTTAACTTGAATATGACCCCTAGAAGTAAATTGGCTTGGTCAACATGGGGCTTCTTTTACCTCCTTTAGGATAAGAGTATAAATGATGGTAGAATAAGGAGCTGAAGTGGGAGGAAGGGTTCTGATTTCAAGTCCACCATGGTCTTGATTGATATCTTCATTCTTGTCACTCTGTGTCAGCTGGTCTTGCGTGGGAAATGGGAATCTTTCCCAGGCTGGAAGCCCCGGTGTCTGGGGTCCTCCCCTCTGGGAGGTTGAAGGAGTCTCCCCCAGGAGGCTATGGGTCCTTTCTAGTCCACTGTCATGGAGCAAAAGTGCTTCCAGTCCTCACTGGCCCCCATTTGTGGCTTAGGGGAAGATTTCTCTTCAATGTCCTTACTTCTAGTTCTGGTTTATTTGTTAGGTTCAAATGGCAAAGGATTTCCCTTAATTTACAAACTTATTTATATCCTGGTAAGTTTCCAGTCGTCTATGTTAAGAGTTCAAGGTAGGCCAAGAATAAACAGTTGATTCTGAAATATCAGTGTCAGAGAATTCTTTTCTTCTTCTTTTTTTTCTTTTTGCATCCCACTGCCGAGGAATTTAACATCTACCAGCTGTTTGGAAGGGATTGAGAACTACAGTATGTCTTTGTCATACTTAAACAACATCTTCCTAATGAAAGTTTGGTTAGTTTCTTTTGAACCAAAATGCCAGTGAGTTCATATTTGTCTTCTGAGAAAGGAAGGGTTAAAAACATCATGAATGACTTAGGTGTGAATCTGAAAGGAATTGCTTCCTCAGAGTTGTCCTGGCTTTTCCCAAAGCCCAGATGGTTCTCATTTTCCGTGATTGACGGGGATGAAGTTGTTGCTTTTGCCTGTATGTTTTACATGTACAGGGTAAGGCTGTGACTGTCCGTGCAACAGACATGGATTGGTTAAGATGTTCCAGATCACTAATGGGAAGATATCATTGCCTGTTTTGAATGCTTTGTCACTAGCATCAGTTTAGGAAAACCCTATGGTACAGAATATGAGTCTTAGATTGCGTGTGCTCCTGTGTGTCAGAGGAGGCGTAGACTCATTTGTAAGGAAGGTTTTGTCTTTCTTGCTGCTATTAATGTCTAAACAGAAATCACCCATTTAGGCTTAAGGCAGAAGGGCAGCAAGTGTAGAAGTTCTGCAGTGAGAAGGGGTTTGGTGTGTCTTAGACGTGGAGGGAAGGCCGGACTGAGCAACGGGGGAGCAGGAGGAATAATAGCCAGAGCCAGGAGAAAGAGTTACTATTTTACTGTATCTGAAAGTTTTGAATAGAGGTGGGACACAATTAACATTTTCAAAAAGATGACCTTTGCTGATGTCTGGGGAAAAAATGGATTGGAGGGGGCAAGAAGGTACATAGAGAATGATTATGGGAGACAGGTGTAAGGTAGTGATTAGGACTGAGCTCGTGGCCATGGGAATGCAGAAAAGACAAATTTAAGTTTGGCTTTGCAGGTAGAACCAGTAAAACATGCCGAAGGATGGAATATTTGTAACAGAGAGAGTGGAGGAAGCAAGGATGCCTTGGAGAATTCTGTTTGCAGCCACTTGAATGAATGAATGAATGATATGGCCATTTAATTTTGATCAGGAAGACCAGAGAAGGAGAAAGTGGGAAGTAGACATTCCATTTTGGTTGGATATGGGGCATCCAAGTGGAGCTGGCCATTCAGTTCTTCTGCCTACTGGTATGAAACTTGGAGGAGCGGGTGGGGAAGAAGGTATGAATTTGAGAGTTATCAGCACCTGGATGGTATTTATAGCCCTAGAAGGAGATGAGATCACCTTATGAGAAATTACAGATAGGAGGTTGGGATCCAGGACCAAGCCCAAAGCCCTCCAACTTTTAGAGTTCTGGTACGAAGAGGAATACATCATTCCATTCATTTCCCTAAATTAAAAAGAACAACTTTTCTTTTTAAAAGTAGCCACTAGCAACATTAAATGTATAGGTGGCTCACATCATATTTCTGTTGGACAACCCTCTCTTATTTTAGTTTAGTTGGTCACGCCTAAGAGTCAGGTCTATAAGGAGCAGAGACAGTTGAGGAAACAGGACCTCCGAGAGCTGATTTTGCTTGCTTAAAGTCTCAGGGCTACAAAACTGGGGTTTGAATCCTGGCCCTTCTGGCTGCCTGCAGGCTGTGCCCTGGACCATACGTCACATACCCCATGGAAGTCATTCTCTGCATCCTTACTCTACTCGAGTTATTCCATGTTTACACTAGCACAGAATATTTACCACCATTTGCACCAGGCGCGTCTCTGAACTTCTTCCATACCCGATGCCACTTGCCTTTAGTCTTGAGGTTGTTAAGCTTTCATTAAGAATCCTTGTGAAGGTAAGATCAGTTTATTTTAATAGGAAAAATGTAAAGTTCATATAAATCTTAAAGGGCTAACCTAAAGTTTATAATCTTAGGGGATGCTCTGTGGGCATCTGAAAGGCATCGTCCATTCTCCTATTCATCCTCCGTTTCTCCAGTTGCCAGAGTAGAAACCTTGGTGGTGCTCAACCCCCTGAGCTTCCGCCACCTCCCCCAGTCACCATCAGATCCTGTTGGAGAGCTGTCCCCCCAATCTCTCATCCCTTCCTTCTGCTCCTGCCCCGTTTAGACTCTCGACATTTCTAACGTTTCTTCTTGCTTCCATTCTGTTGTGATGGTTTGCTGATTTTTTTTTCCCTCCCCACTCATCTGTGATCTCTTTTGAGAAAGGATCGTTTGTCTCTTTCATCGCTGCATTTTTAGATCTTAGCTGAGAGCTTGTGCTTAGTTGACAGGAATATTCATAGGTTGTGTTTCTCTTTTATTTAGAACTTGAAACGGATCTGTGTTAACTCTCCATTTGCATTCTTTTCTCCTGAATACTGTTAGCAAAGCTTATTCAGCATTATTCTCCAGCCAGACCCACGTTTGGCAGCAAGGCTACGGACCCTGGCTGGATGCAAGATCACATACCATCCCTGGGTACCTGCTCAGCTTATGTGAATCCAACACAAATCCCCCCCCCCCCCCCCCGTGGCTACTCCTGGGGGATGGATTTCTTTCTTGGAGCTAAGTCCTATAGTAATATGCCCCCAAGGAATAGAATGTAATAGAAATCCCTGGAATATGATCTCCAAAACTCAATAACCTTGGGGCAAACTGTGGGTAATTTTCATACAGGTATATAGGCAGAGTTTCTCACATGTGCTTTAGCAGCCAAAGCTTACAATAGGATACTAAAAAAAGGGAAAAAATAGGAACTATTAAGAGAAGCAAAATTTTATATAATCAAATCACAAGTTTGCTGAACCCCCCTTTCTTGAAAAATCAGTCAAATTTCATCAGGGATGAAAGAAATCCCGAGGAAAAGCACCCCAGTAATATAAATCAAGCCTAGAGCTCTGTGTGTTACCTCAGCATTTCCTTTGGGTCAGTTTCCAAATGGGATATAATTTCAGAAATGAGTCTGCATCAATCCTGCCCCCAGTGAAAGGGGAACAGCTATTTCTGTCTGTAATGTAGCAAAAGATGCCAGTAGCTACTCAGGCATGCGTGTGTGTGTGCGTGCGTGCATCTGATGAAGAGATACTGATATTTTTATATGGTGTATAGGATTTCATAAGAGCCACAATGGAAGGTTTGATTAAACAAAATGTTCTTTTCTGCTCTTTCTCAATTTACTGGTGGTGAGTTGCTGAATGGTGGTTTCTTACATTTGGGACACCTGTTTACGAATGGCCCACACCTATAGACAGATGGCCCACTCTCTCTAGTCTCCCTGCTGACTAAGAATATTGCGAGAAACCTCAGAGTTTTTGGAGAATAGTTGGACTTTTAGCTTGACTCAAGGAAATAAAGAAACTGGCAAAAAATACTATCAGTTAGATGAAGCTCTGTGTGCCTGGAGTTTTTGACCTCAGACAATAGCTAATATGGCTGACTCCTAGCCCCAAATTGTGTTCTCTTGATAGCTTCTCTTCTGGCTTAAAAAACTTTTTTAAAAGAATTTTTCTCTCCTGAATTCCAACAATGGGTTCAACTTAGTTAACAAACATATTTTTTCTAAATGTGAGGGTTAAGGAGTTGCCGGTAAGTTACGTAATAATTAGGGTGAATCAGATTGCTTTCTTTAGAATAAGGTGAGTCAGCCCAGCCACTCTGAAAGAAGGTGCGTTTCTTTGGTGGAACAAGGAAGCCCATGCTTTTGGGAAAGGAGATGGGTAGAGCAAACCCAGTCTAGAGAGAGAAGGCGAAGAATTCAGGGCAACTCTTCATGGAGGACAGGGGTTGGGATGGTGGGTGTTAAGAGGGAAAAGATGAACTTGCTTCTTCAAAGTGTTCTTAGGAGCCATCCTAATGTTGATACAAATGGTACAACCACACACTGGAATATTCTGCAGCCACTAATAAAACAAATGAGATATATGGGTAAAAAGAAAGTGTAGTGCAGAAGGTCAACTTGGGTGGTCAGTGTAGGAAGATGGTCAACTCTGGCGGTTCTACTGTCATTTGAAAGGTTACGCATGCATATACACATGTGTATGCTGAGAGTATTTCTGGAAGAAGTGTGGTTGACCGTGATGTTGGCTCTTTCTAGGAGATCTTCCTGGGACTTGGGCTAGAGGTAGCCTTTTTCTATGTATGCATTTTGAATTTCTGTGTACATTATGTTTAAAAGAAAATAGAGCTGGTTAAAAGTTTTCTAGGATTATTTGTACCCCTAGGAAAGGTGGGGAGGAATTGGGGGATCAGGAGGGAGGGAGAAGTCCAGAGGGGACAGATAATCCCTTTGTCCTTCTTTCTTCTAAACTCAGGTCTCTCGTGCCCCAGGACGCCTGTATTTTATTGCCTCAGCTGGGTTATGGTTAAGTAAGCTCTTCTGTGTTGACCTGGAACTGAACCATCATTGATAATCTCTTTCTGTAGGGGGAACTTTAGAGTTCCAGGGAGCAAACCCAGCCAAATAGTCTCCACCCATTCTTTCTCAATTTCATGTGTGTTGCCTTTTTAAAAGACTTATTCCAAGAGGCCTTCTCACTTGCTTCACGAGAAATGAGAAAAATACTCTGTGCAGTTCTGGGTGTGGCTGCTTTCTGGGGTTCTCCTTTGTTTTCTTTTTTGCAGCAAGATCCCCTTCGTTTTACACTTTCTTTTCCGATCAGCTTATGAGGTGTTTTGCTTTGTGTGTGTATATGTGTTTTTTTTGGAGGGGAAAGGCTTTGCCTTTTCTTTGCTTGCATGCCTCGCAGAGAGCTATAGACATTTGATAAATACCTGCTGGATCAATAAATTAAGGTATGGACACCAAAGCAGATAGGTTATCACCGGTACCACTTTTCTGGTCCTCAGAAGATGCTGAAGAAAGGATTTGACTCTAGCATGGGGCTTTTCAGGCTTGGCATCACGGACATCTCGGGCCAGATGATTCTGAATTGTGTGCTGCCGTCTGTACATCGTAGGAGATTTGACAGCAGCGTGGGCCCCTGCTCACTTTATGCCCAAAAGAAACCCCTAACCGTGACCATCAAAAATATCTCCAGATAGTGCCAAATGTCCCCTGGGACCAAATCGCCCTGGCAATCACTAACTTAGAGTGATTTTAAATTTGCTATTCAATGTCTAAAGATTAGTCTGAATTGAGAGAAAATTCTTCAAATTCTGGTGACCTAGAGGTGGGCCCAAGGAAGCTTCTGAAAGTTCCATAGCAACTTTGTGCAGAATTAGAAAAGGAGCTCACCAGCAAAGGGCTGGATCATCAGGTGTAGGCTGGATTTCATCTTCCAGTTGCCCCTCTTCTGTTATTCCTGCTGGATTCCTGGATGCAAGGGGCACTAAGGCCTGGAACCAAGTGCAGGGTCTCCCTGTGTTGGCAGAGAGCAGGTTCTTGGAGCCAGTCCCCATGCAAAAGGCTGCAGTGCAGACTCGACTGGCTTCAATGTCAAATCATGTCTGCTGTGATCACTTCCAAATAGTGTATCAAGAACATGTTTCTTATTCATAGGGGTCAGAGGCAGATTGTACTTCCTAGAACTCATTCATCGAAGAGGTGTTTCCCGGTTGCCTACTATGTGCTGGGAGAAAAAGAAAGGCTTCCCTTCTCTTCTCTCCACCTTACTTCTCCATAAAGCATTCTGTTTCTGTGTGTGTTACCATCATTTCATTTTATATTATTCAGAATCAGTCTTAGCAACAAAATGCCTTCTCCCCTCCTCCACTTAATTTACTTGATTTCCGAAGGACCAATTATAATGAAAAGGAAGAGGAGTCGTGAAAGGGCTGGCTAGAGTTTTCTGAGTGTTCCTCAGCTGTGTGTCTGCGCTCTGTGAGCACACACATGCTGGGCTGCATTCTGGAAGCCCTCCTCCACTCGGACGATATTTATAAGTTACCCTACATCGCCTTAGCACATGAGCTGCCGAGACAGTTTGTAGAATCTCCTTCCCTGGAGGTCTTCGGAAATAGAACAAAATGCCCATCTGTCCATAATGGTTGCAATGCAGTCCTGCTGATGGGAAGGAATAGGCTAGATTTTTTTCTGTCAAGGTGCATTTCAGTCTTGAGTGCTTTTAAACGGATGAGCTTGCTTTGGGGTAGGGGAAGGAGGGCTGTAAAGCTGTAAATTCATAGTAAGCTCTATGAATGTATGGGGTATCACTGTACACAACCTGGTTCAATAGAATAAAATATATCTTTCTCATGCCTTTAACGTTTCCAAGGCACTTAGTTCAACTGGAGCCTAACAACAGCCACGTGAGGGCGGCGGGGCCCAGAGGCTTCAGCCAGCCTCGGCGTCGCTTCCTTCTGGGCCGGGGTCACAGGCTGGCTGGTGCAAAGTGGAGGTGTCACTCCCGAGCTGTACACGCTTTTCTTGTGATGGTGTTGTTGCTTTGAGTTTGTGGCTTTTGCTCTGTCCTACTATGCCCAGATATTTGACCTAGAGCCACCAAATGTTGGCGCTGTAACAAATTTGGGAACGTACTTGGGAGACCATTGCCTGCTCTATTTTCTCTTCCCAATCTGCGTTTTTACGTAAAATTGTAGTAAGGTCTATTGCCGGCCTTGTGCGGACACACAGTCTGTCTGTATATATTTAGACATGTGTTTGTGCATGTAAGCGTATGTCTGTGTGTATGAATATAAGAGTATGGGATGTATATATAGTATATAGCTGTGCGTGCATGTGTTTGTGAGCATATATGTGCACGCGTGTATGTAAACTGTATGTGTCTGCATGTGTATGCCTGCCTATGTGTCTATAAGTATGCACACATGTATATGTGAACACACACGTGCATGTGTGTCTGCCTGTGTGCACATGTATGTATGTGTCTGTGTGTTATATATGCACGTGTGTGGACATCTTCACATATTGGTCAGAGTTCAGTGGGGAGCATAGTAACTTATTGACAAAGAGATGATTTACAGAGCTGTGGGCCTGGTAAAGGGAATCGGTACGGGATGGTGCCGTGGTCACAGATTTAGGGAGTCAGGACTGGCCTTGGAGAACTGGAATTGTGAAGTAAGGGAGAGTGTGGGGAAAATGCCCCTCCCTCCCTCTGGTCTCCTGACAGGACAGGAGATCTCCCCTGGTCACCTTCCTTCAGAAGAGAGCCCGCAGGAAGCCAAGGGGATGTGTGCAAATGTGCAGGGCCAGGTAGGAGAAGGTGCAGCTGGATTGGAGGCAAACGGACCATGACAACAGCAGACGTGTGTGTGTGTGTGTGAATTGTCCTTATCTTCCTAATTTCACTTTAGACCTACAACATTTGGCATGGGTCACCACTACTCAGGATTCACTTAACCTTTTGTATTGACTTACATAAAATGTCATCATTTGTTTCCCAAATTAGGACAAGTCATAACTCCACTTTCCTAATGATTATCCCAGAGTGTTCATGAAGATAGATTGAAAATAGCCTTTCTAATATTTTGAATACCCTTTCCTCCTGGGTTGTCACTACTTCTAGACATTTTTAGGGGCCAGAACTAGGAAAGACATGTTTTGAAAAAGAAAGATAAAATATGTTTTGTTTTTTTGAGACAGAGTCTCACTGTGTCACCCTCGGTAGAGTACCTTGGCATCACAGCTCACAGCAACCTCAAACCTTTCTCTTTGGCTTCCTTCTTTTTCCGATCATTTTGCTTCACACGTTGCTATCTCGGCTCTTAGAGTGCTTAAGCGATTCTCTTGCTTCAGCTTCCCAAGTAGCTGGGACTACAGTCACCTGCCACAATGTCTGGCTATTTTTTGTTGCAGTTGTCATTGTTGTTTAGCTGGCTTGGGCCGGTTCCGAACCTGCCAGCCTTGGTGTCTGTGGCTGGCGCTGTAACCACTGTGCTGTGAGCACCGAACTGGAAGATAAGATATTTTTAAAATAGCAGCCTTGTTTGTATCAAATACATTGAATGTAGAATGCCAAAAGTACTAGAAAGAGTTATTTTCTGTGTGGTTATGCCACTTAATTTTCCATACAATAAGATTCGTTTATTTAGATTTGAATTTTTAGTTTGATTTTTGGATTTTAGAGGTAGCTTTGTTTTGTCTTCTTGAGTTATTTATATTTTTAATTTTTAAAGATGTTTTCATGAGTTTCCCAAATCAAAGTATGCAATGATGTACACTGGGAGGGCTTTCACCTTCTCTACATTTCTTTCTACCAATCCTTTTCTTGGTAAATAATTGGTTTTCTTTTTATTAGTTTTGGTTTAGCCTTCCTTTGTTTCTTTTGAATATGCAGCTGAATCTATTTATATAGAATGTATTCTCTCTTTCCTTAGGCAGATGGTAACATACAGTACATGTTCTTCTGTTACTTTGCTTTTTTCCCTTTTTTTTTTTTATGACACATGAAAATTTGCTTTTATACTTCTTTGGGAGGGAAAAATCACACTTTTAGTGAATGAACAAGAAACATTTTTACAGTAGTAGTGGGCTATTATTTTCATCTACCGTGCCATGAATTCATAGGGAAAAGGTTCCAGTAGCTCAGTGGGGGGCAACTTGCCATTGAATGTGATAAA
>CAUYON010125204.1:0-13699 GCA_963573935.1 Arctocebus calabarensis
GGCCAAGTACAAAAAGAGCATCTTCCATTTTACAGTTATTTGTGAGTGTCTGTTGTGTTGGACAAACACCACTAACCTAGGCAGATTACTAACCAAAACATAAATAAATGAGAAAACTATCAGGTAAGTGCACACACAATATTAAGACTGAACCAATCAAAAAGTAGTTATATCTAGAATCAAATTGAGAAAGATGGATTAGGCCTCAGTGGTGTAAAAATGACAGTGGAATTATAGAGCTTCTGAATGAACAAAAGTCCAAGGTCTTGTTCTGTTTTCATTGCACAGAATACTGGGACCTTCTTTTGTTGGGGTGTTCCTATTCATTATTTTCACTCTGTTTTCTTGCAAAGTAACATATTTTAGAAAACCTCAGAAGAACATTTTATTTTGTTTCTGGAACAGTATAAAAAGAGAAGAAACAGAGACTATGCCATTCTGTAGGGGAGTAGGGAGCAGGGAGAATACCCACAAACATGGGTGGTGGGTGGTACTTGAGGCTTTCGGGTCTAAAGGGAAAGATTTATGCTAAAACAAAAATTCCACATTTGAGACAGTGGCATTGAAAACCCCAAATGAGTGTGATTTGGAAACCATGGATGAAAATAAAAGATCTTTTTATTTTTTTTAATTTTTTTTTTTTTTTGAGGCAGAGCCTCAAGCTGTCATCCTGTATAGAGTGCTGTAGCATCACAGCTCACAGCAACCCCCAATTCCTGGGCTCAAGAGAGTCTTCTGCCTCCGCCTCCCAAGTAGCTGGGACTACAGGCACCCGCCACAACACCTGGCTGTGTTTTGGTTGCAGCTGTCATTGTTGTTTGGCGGGCCCGGGCTGGATTCGAACCCGCCAGCTCAGGTGTACGTGGCTGGCGCCTTAGCTCATTGAGCCACAGGCGCCAAGCCAGAACAAATACTTTTAATGAAGAGATTTGTTCTGTGAAATTTGGATTCAGTCAAAAGGCCACACTCAAGGATCCAGAAGGCCACATGTGACCCCAAGGTCACAGGTTCTGGTGGCTCTTCTACTCCAGCTAGTAATGGACTCCCCCCCTCACCCCAATTCAATCCACTAACATGCAGGTGGCTGCCATGGAGGTGTGACTGGGGATATAAAGACCTGTCTGCTGTTCTTACAGAGTTTATGTCCTTTCACTTACTCCTGAGAATGTAATTGACCATCTCTAACTCTGCCACTCAACCTTGTGCATCTGTTGCCAGTCTGTCTGTTTCAAGATGACTTCTAGGAGTTGACATATTTCTTTCTTTTTTTTTTTTTTTTTTTTTGGAGACAGAGTCTTACTCTGTCACCCTGGGTAGAATGCTATGGCATGATTGTAGCTCACAGCAACTTCAAACTCCTGGATACAAGTGATCTTCAGCCTCTTGAGTAGCTGGGACCACAGGCACCTGCGACCACACCTAGCTAGTTTTTCTAATTTTAGTACAGATGGGGGTTTTACACTTGCTCAGGCTGGTCTCAAACTCCTGAGCTCAAAGGATCCTCTTGTCTTGGCCTCCCAGAATGCTAGGAATTACAGGCATGAGCTACCCTGCCAAGCAAGTTGACATATTTCAACTCAGTGACATCTACCTCCTAGAGTAGTCAGCATCAAAATACTAATCTATTTAATTGGGGCTCTATCAGCCATCATGAAACTGGTGGCAAAAAAAAAGAGGTGATATACCTTTTATTAACAAATATAAAAAACCATCCCTTATCTAATGCACAAAACTCATGTACATATTTTCCTATTGTTATGATCCTGTAGTTTTGATGTGAAAAATCAGTCCTGGTGGGTAGGGAGGGCAGGGAACAGATGCTGTGACTCCCTTTGTACTCAGCATGGAAGCTTGGAGTGAGATATTTCTCTGAGGCCCCCTGTTATAGAGCTCTCCAGAGAAACAGAATTAGTAAGCTATATACTGGAGGTGGAAGGGATTGAGTTATTACATGGATTTGCCTTACATGATTAAGAGGCTGAGAAGTCCCATAGTCTGCATATATTGCAGTCTGCTGTCTGCAAACTGAAGCCCCAGAAAATCTGGTGGTATGATTCAGTTGAGTCCAAAGGCCTGAAAACTAGGGAAGCCAATGCCATTCTGATCCAAGAGCTAGAGAAGATGAGATGAAGTGGCCACACTCAAGCAGTGAGGCAGGAAAACAGGGGCAGAGCTTTCCCTCTTCCACTTCTTGTTCTATCTAGGCACCTAACGGACTGGATGGTGCCCACCTGCATTAGGGCAGACAGTTTACCAAGACTATAGAGAACTAAACATCATACTTACTACAATAGCCACCAATATCACATGATCATTTATGTGGTTGTGATACAAGACCTCCTATTCCCATGTTGATCTCATCAGAAACAACCTCACAGACTCACCAGAACAATGTTGAATCTGGGTGCCTCATGGCTGTCATGTGGACGCATGAAATTAATTATCATACCCTTTTTACTCATCTTGTTTTTCCCCAAACTTGTTTCTCCCCAGATCTATCCTTCCCCACAAAAACAGAAATGTGTCCAAGGTTAAGAAACTTACTTAGGGTTCCTTTGAGGTGACTCTCCCTCAAAGTGCTGGGCTTTTGCAGGGGTCCCACCATCATTTATGTGCACCATCCAGAGGAAGCTTCTGGCTCTCAGCTACTTTGGCCTTAGGAGGACGATAGTCCATTCTTATCTGATGATGCATTTACAAATGAGATTTTTGTACTTTAAAAGCTAGAACCTACAACATGAGAGCTCTCTGCATGGTCCATAGCATGATCTTCTGGGTCTCCCAAAGAGGAGTTACAGGGTAAGAGACATTCAGGGAAGGGTGGAAGAGAGTAGCTAGCCACAGTTGTACAGGAAGGACATTTCAATTTAACCATAATACAAACTAGTCCCAAGTCCAGGGCTGGGAACCATTCTTGCCTCCCTCTTCACCTAGAACCAAGAAGAGAGCCTCAATTCCCCAGGGCTTATACCTTTTCTGGAATCTCTGGGCTTTGGAGACTAGGGCTGTGACAGAGGCAAGGAAGCAGGGGGAAATAGAATTGGGAGGGCTACAGAAAGGCAGGCCCAGAGAAGCCACCACTCAGGATTAACAAAGAGATGGAAAAGGAAGGGGCTTAGGGCAGGCAGTGGTTAAGAGAGGTCCTGGCCTCACTGGATGGCCACAGCTCATGAAAGAGGAGGGGTAGTCTCTGATCCCTAGACCTACAGTTTTGAGTCAAGAGTGAGGTTGTTTTACGTTTCCAGTCCTGGGCCTCCAGAGTCCAGGTTATCAACATGGTCACCTGCCCTGCTGTTCCGGAATGTGGAGACCTGAGATTTTCCCAGTTTCAGCCCTACTCTACAAGGAACCCTCTTGCAGGAACCTATGGCTGAGAGTGAGGAGAACCCTTTCTTTATTATCAGGGGAACCTAGCTGTGGGCCAGGGAGTAAGATGGCTTAGCAATTCTAAAATATCTTCCCAGCATGAGTGCAGAATTACCTCAAGCCCCTCAGGGGTTGGGCTCCTGACCTACCTCCATTATTCCAGGACCATGCAGTTTGACCAGGCTTGCTCCATAAAACCATGTTAAAGTGAAATGTCCTTCCTGTACAACTGTGGCTGGCTACACCTCTTCTACCCTTCCCTGAATGTCTGTCTCCTATCCTATAACTCCTCTTTTGGGAGACCCAGATCATAAAGGAGCAAATACTTCCCTTTGTATCCAGACTTTTCTTTAGAGGTCAGACCAAATGGCTCTAAGGCTTAGTGATATTTAGGCTTCTATAAAGTTTTGAAAACTACCTTCTCTGCAACTTCCTCAAATCTGCAAATACATTCTTATTTTCAGAGGTCAGATGTATGTTCCAATCCAAGAAAGTCATGTGCTGCTCTAACAAAATACCTGGGACTGGTATAAAGAAGTTTATAAAGAAGAAATATTTATTTTCTCACAGTCTGAAGGGTGGGAAGTCCAAGATCAAGGTAGCAGCTGGTTCAGTTGCTGGTGAGGGCGCAGTCTGTTTTCAAGATGGTCTTTTACTATGTCCTCATGTGACAGAAGGAGCAGAAGGGCAAAAAAGGGCCTAGCTAAATTTCCTGTAGTCCTTTCATAAGGCACTAATCTATTAACGAGGGCAGGGCACTCATGGTCTAATCACCTCGACCCAGCTCTTAGTTCCTAATATTCTGCTATGAATTTAAATGCAGATGAAAGATCGATTATCTTAATTTTTAATTCTTAGTTTTTATTTTTTTTTTGAGATAGAGTTTTACCATATCACCCTCAGCAGAGTGCTGTGGTGTCACAGCTCACAGCAATCTCAAACTCTTGGGCTTAAGTGATTCTCTTGCCTTGGCCTCCCAAGTAGCTGGGACTACTGGCGCCCAACACAATACCCGGCTATTTTTTTGTGTTGCATCTATTGTTGTTTTAGCTGGCCTGGAACGGGTTCAAACCCATCAGTCTCAGTGTACATGGCTGGTGCCCAACTTACCGAGCTGTGGGCACCACCTAATTCTTAATTTTTATGATTTCATATTAAGAGGAACTCGTATGGATTTATTGAAAACTCTTCTTTTTAAGATGGAGAGATAAAAGGCAAATAATTTAAAATACAAATCAAGTTCATTAAGCTGTAACTCAGTTGTTCCAGGTGCATAGTGAAAAAGTTTATTATGACAGATTTTAAAACTTGGAAGAGAAGACAAAGAATGCACAAAGCATCACAAACTGTTACATAATATAAAAACACAAGAACCAAGCTATTCAAAGAACCATAGCTCAGGATTATCAGTGTACCACAGCAACACGTTCAGTGCTACAAGGTGATAAAATATGGTATTTTAAAAGAAAAACCACTCAGCAGGACATAAGCGTTAAGTTAACAATTTGGTACAGAGCTCTTTGACTTAGAAATCATGGAGATGAGATGTTGACAGCATTTCTTGTCATAGGGAACGTGGAAAATAAGCTGACTATAATAAATGACTAGCTGGGATATTTTTGTATCTTAAAGAAAAAGACAAAACAGTGGCATGGTTTCCCTTCCAGACCCCTTTTTGGAATGTCAGCATCAGTGTATGATATAGAACTGTAAGGAAAGAGTGTCTTCATGGTTGCCAACTGCTTAAATATTTAACAAGAAAACATGATCACCTTTCAATCAACTGATTAATCTGAGTACTTGGTACCAAAGGCCCTTCAGAAATATAAGCTACTTGGCATTAAACAGGAAATTTTCAAGCACGTCTCTCTACTCCAATTGTCCTTACCCAAAGTTTGGCTCTCTTATAGTCCATCACTTGGATTACAAAGCAGCTTTCGTCTGAGAATTTCAAAACACTTCCCACTATGTATTTATTTACTCAGTTATTACAAGTTCTCACTATGTTACAAAGGCTGGCCTAAAATTCCTGATCCTTCCACCTCAGGCTCCCATGTAACTGGGACCAGAGGTGCATGCCACTTTATGTGGCTCAATTCTCTTCATTATTAAGGGAAAATGGATATTCCAGAGTCATAGTTTAGGATTGCTCTCTCCAGGAGGCAAGAGATTAGAATAGAGCCCTTCCAGCAGCTTCACAATTACCCTCACAGTGACATACCAGTTAGAAAAGAGCAGAGCAGAAATCATGGCCTGAGAGAAGAGGGAATAAAGCATGAGTTCTTTACTTGCTCTTTAACATGGCTACATGGAAATAACTGAGCTTGATTAAATGAAAACTAATTCATTTATAGCATAATAATCTCAGAATTAGACATGAATACAAATTTCTAATATAGAATTTCTTAGTAAAATGTACTGTTTAGGACATGAGAGAAGGAATTAAGATAATGTTTTCCAGATTATTCCTGGCCAGGACCTAAGAAGCAACAGTAACAACCAATAGCAAGGAACATTACAGACTAAGTTTTTCAGCCCTGAGTGATGAAGAGTCAGGAAGAGAGCCCCTTAAATCGCAAATTAAGGCTCTTCAAGAATAGCATATACTGTAATATGTATTTCAAACTAAAACTTCAGAATGATCCTTTATCAAAATTTTAGAAAATATACTTTGTCCTCTGAAAGTCATTTCATATATATTATTTTACTTCCAGGTAAGCCAAAACTACCACTTAAAATGACAGAGCACATGGTGTTTAATAGAGAAGCATGTATCTCTAAATTTCTAGGGCACCTTTTCATCAGATCTTAGAATGATGCAAAGCCATGAAATTAATTCTGGTTCACATGCCTGGGGCCTAAAAGAAATTAAGGTACATATAGTAGAAATCAGATAATTGTGACTAGGACTACAAATAATTTCAAAGCAAATGTCTTGCCTTTGGACTTAGTTTGTGAGGAAAGACTATTTGTAAATGAGCCCCCATTATCATAGGCTTTAGGCAATAAATTGTGTTTTCGCAGCTTAGAGACAAGAAATTCAAATAGAAGGTTTTGTGGGGACTTCCTGGTTCAAGCAGGGACAATGCAACACTTCAGAGGGAGCAGTGATTTCTAAGCAAAATTCTAGGATATATTCAATAGCTTTACTCTCACCCATACTCCCCACCCCCAATTTATTCTTTTTTCACTCCTTGCTATCAATTCAACTGTTCAAAGACAGTTCTCAGGCAGCACAAAACGGTTTAACTCATGCCCTTCCTTTACCCTCCCCTAAAACAGTAGTCTTTTATGTAAATATTGAGTCATTCTATGCCATACCTTAGAACAACAGACTTAAGGCAACCTTTTGCAGAGAAGTGGTCTTAACAAATATATTGATAAAAATAGACTTTAGGGTTTAGGTTTCACCTAATTCTCTCCAAGAAGGACTGGATAGGGCTCATCAAGAATTTAAACTCAGGGCCCATTGGCCAGTGGAGCTGCCGGGGAGGGGGGAGGAGGGAGGAGATGGGACACAGTGGGGAGCGCCCACGCCCAGCGCCGGAGTCGCGTGGGAATTTTTCAAATCAAGACTAATTACCAGTGTCCAGTTGACCAGCATTCATAGGGTAAGGTTAACGTCCTGAACTGTGAGCATGTTGTAAAGAATGAAGACAAACACAGAGATGGTGTTTCTAAGAAATTTCAAAAGGTGTAGACCTCCTGACTAAAGCGTAGCTGATTTGTTCGATTCTTTTTTTTTCACTGTAATTCTCTGCATCAAATAAATGGACAAGATCATTTCAAGAAAGTGACTGACACAAGGCATGAAGGAAATGACAAGTGACACAGGAGATTCCTTAGACTGAGTGATTAGAGAAGGGCATATGGGGTGGCAGTATGTGAGCTGAGGACTGAAAGAGCACCCGAGACAACCACAGGGAGACTTCAAATTGTCCTATCCTCAGAAAAGGAAACCCAGTGCAAATACACCAATGGGAGTCTGAGAAAAGACAGTGTTAAAAGGTGATGTGAGTTGCATACGGTGGCACAGAAAAATGCTTACAACACGCTGCTGTGTGGAAAGAATGGTATCCAACCACTTCCATAACGGGAAATAATGTTTCTGAGATGTATATACAAATGGGAGGATGCCATGGGAAGTGTCAATAGTTTGACAGTACACAGAGATTCACAGATGACTTCCATTTTTTCCACTATCTGCTTTCCCAAAGTATGTACAAATAAACATGTGTTACTTTTAAATTAAAAAAAAAAGTTTACATTCAGCCTTAGGGGTAAAAAAAGAAGTAGAAGAAGCTCACAATTATCTCCTGGTGCCCAGGATAAAGGTCAATCTGAATACTAGACAAGGACGGTTCTGCTCCCACTTAGTAATGATCCACCCACTGGCTATGCGCCCCATTCTAAGGTAAGAAGTCAGCTCACATGAAGCAGCTTAAGAAAATGCGTTTGCTTACTCTGTTGACTCCATACCTTGAGACTGAGAAAATAGCTCCCAGCCACAGGGAACTAGCCGAGCCTATCAAATTAAATCAAAGAACGGGTACATCTGTGAGTGTGGGTCAATGTCCTGGCTTCTGCCACGGTAGAAGCAGCCCATTGGTGGTAGCCAGCTGATGATCCCACCAATTCCCTGGTAGGCATTTTGGATCCGGAGTCCATCCGTTCAGGAGTTTGCCTGCTTCTCAACAGATACCCACAAGGGGGCAGCAGAGGGACTTTTAGTTTTATTTTTATTAATTGCGATGCTCTTTATAGGACTGAAAGAAAAATACTGAGGGGGGGAGGGAAGAGGAGAAACAGAAGAGTAGAACAACGGCTATATTTACATTTTGCCCTTTTTGTGGAACAAGACTGGATTTCCAAGCAGCAATAAATACTCTGGGCTTCCAGTGGTGAAAGTTCTTGCATGGAGGAAAAAAAAATTTAAGGTGAAAATGTATAGGAAAAGATTCAGGGTAGATAAGCTAAAGGTGGTAGAAAAGAGAGTAAGGAAATCGGAATCCACCAGAACCCCCTATGACTAAGTGAAAGACGCCAACCTGACAAGGCTACATACTATGATTCCAACTTTATGACATTTTGGAAAGTGCAATAAAAAGATGGTGGTTGCCAGGGGGTGGGGGCAAGGGAGAGGTGAACAGATTGAGCACAGAGGATTTTTAGGGCAGTAAAATACTACGTATTATGCTATAATGGTGGGAACATGTCATTACACGTTTGTCCCATAGAACCCCTAGAATGCACAACACAGAGCAATGGAAGCTGAGGACTTTGGGTGACACCAAGGTGTCCACGGAAAGGCTGTGTCGTCCGATGTGGATGGTGGGGCAGGAGGTACTTGTGTGGGAGTCGCGTATATGTGGGAAATCTCTCTACCTTCTGCTCAATATGGCTATGAACATAAAACTGCTCAAAAAAAGTAAAGTGTATTTATAAAAAAAAAAAAAAAAGAATTTAAACTCAGATATTTCCCATAGGTTATAAGTTTTACAATAATATCTAATCCCACTGATTAATATAAGACAGATTTTCAGTTTTAACTCTTCCATATACATATTATAATGGAACAATATATACTTTTTTAAAAATCTGAGTTTTTCTTTCCTAAACAATAGACAAAAATATTTTTAAAGTGCATGTATCAATTCATTAAAAAAAAATAAGAATGGTCTAATTTCAAGTTGTTACCTACTTCTACTATAAAGCTACATGTTATCTGAGGATTGAGTTTTACAATTTTCATAGTCCTGAGCATGAGTCATAAAGCAAGAGATTACAATCGAGCCCTTCCAGAGCAGCTTCACAATTACTCTCACAGTGACATACCAGTTAGAAAAGAGCAGAGCAGAAATCATGGGGTGAGAGAAAAGGGAATAAAGTATGAGTTTTGAAAGATGGAAACCAAAAAGAATTTTTATGAAGACCACCCATGTTGAATGAAACAGGGCTGCTGAAAAGCAAGGGCTCTCTGACCTAGGAGAGCTGACGTCTGTGCAGGGAACATTCTCTAATTAGACACTTGTCAAAAGGAACAGAATGTTAGCATCATCTTTGTTTAAACACTGGCAGTTAGTAATTTTAAAATCAATGTGGTGTGTGTGTGTGTATGCTTCTCTGTAAGTTTTCTGTTTGCTGAAAATTTTTTACAATAAAACACTGGAAGAAACACTTTTAATAATCCCTTCCTTTCTAAAAGCCCTATTTCTCAATAAAATAGTAAAACTAAATGAACTAAAGAAATTTAAGAACTTGGCTGTTCTGCACAGAGAATTTAAATCTCTCCCCTAGCAATTTGCAGCACTTTCTTTCAATTGTTTGTTAATATTATTTGTGCTCTAGAGAAGGAGTGAGGGTGAAAGCAAATGCTTTTCATTTCATTGTTTATTTCTGTAAACTTGGACAGGGAGAAACTGAGGAGAGTTATGAGTTCTCAGTAATTACCTGTGCTTTAGTATAAAATTTTGTCCCCTAAAGTTCAATTATTTCAGAAATTTAATATGAGAATAATAAATGAATTAGACAGTAAAAATATTTTCATTTAGTTATTTTGTGACAATGGCACAAAGAAACCTGACATTGGTATAAAACCAATATAGAATGAAATGTGACAATACCCAGTACTTGAAAAGTGATCTGACAGTAACAGCCACACAGAGACAGGAGAACACATCCCTCAGGCTTCTGTGATGCAACAAACTAGGATTCCAAAGAAAATCTCATGGCAAAAATAAATGATAAATAATAAGTGAAGAAGTATTATCCTTGGGAGTTTGCTATGTATGACCTGACAGCTCCATTTTGAAAGAAAATGAGAAGTTAAGAATAAGCAAGAAAAATAAGTCTTTAGCTGACTAGAAAATAGCTAAGTACAAAATTATTTTACAAAGATTATATTCAATTAGGTAAGGCATGATCAATTTCAATGATGAAATCTCAGCTATTTGATGGGATATATGGCAAATTTGCTTTTCACTGCCTAAACAGTCACTAAAATAACAAGGCATAGAAATGTGGGACAGTGTAATCCTCTATAAAAGACATTTGCAAATATAAAATAATGGAGGTATGATGCTGCTCAGAGAATGGGAATGCTATGGCAATCCCCAATATCCTATCTTGCTCCCAGGAAAATAGAAGGGGCAGGATGTATTACCCTTTGTTCATATTGTAGATGCTACTGCAAACCTACTAGGAGGAGTTCTGTTCTTTGATTTACTGATACTGCAGGGAGGAGAGGGTTGGTGTAAGGAGTCAAAAGAAGCATCAAGAAGGTGACTCCTTGGAGGAAACAAGGGACTCTGAAATCCTAGAATCACAGGGTATCTGTGATTGGCTAGGTAATTCCCCTACTTTTTTTTTTTTTTTTTAATAGCTTGGCTTCGCACATGTCAGGGAGACGGGAATGACATAATTCTCCTACTCTTAATCCCCAGTGAATGAGCCAGTTCCCTCACAACTTAGAATTCCTTCCAAGGAATGCTGGGCTATACCCTAAACATGGGTAGAATTGGCATCTTCCATTTCTAGAGGCTGGGACTCCTCCTTAAGCATCATAGGACTAACCCTCAGAAACGGAAGGTTATCACTTCCCAAATTCTCCTGGAATTATTATCTTCAACGCTATAGAAGAGGTGGCTTCTGTGGCTCAGAACAGATGGGAAGCCTTCTGAGAAACAGATGGAAACTGTTTCAAGGGCAAAATGAAATGTGCTAAAAAAAATAAATAAATAAAGTAATAAATAAATCTAATTATTCCTCAAAATCTGGAGGCAGTAACAGACCAAGGAATAAAAAACAAGAAAGGACAGACAACCGCTGAGGTCTCATTTCATTCTCCTTCTCCACCTGAGGCCTGGCAACTAGTACCCTGATGACCACTGGCTACAGCACCACTTGCATTATGTGGTCCTCCAGGGCATCCAGGTTAGTAGAGTGGGGAAGGCTGTCATCAGGGAAATGCAAGCTTTGGTCAATGAAGAGCAAATACAATCAGCAGCAACAGTGAAGCTTCATTATCATCTTTCCAAAGGGACTCTGAACACCAAAAGCTTTAAGCCCTCAATACAAGAAATCCACTGGAAACCTGATTAGATTTCACTGCATTTGGTTCCAAAGCAAAATTCTAAATAACACTCCTGTTCTAAAGACAAGAAAAAAAAAAAGGTTGTGGGAAATCTGAAGTATTTTTTTAAAAAATCTCTCACAAATGATACCCTTCCTTCTTTGATTATACAAAAAATAATTAATAATCTAACTTTCAAAGATGTAGATTCTGAGATCAACTCAGTACCTAGCTTCTACCCTATCCACTTTGATTGCCAGTCCCCCAGGGAAGGGAAACTAATTCTTAGAACAGGAAATAACAGAGGCAGTTTTTCTTTCCAGAAGATCTTAGGTTACATTGATCATCACTTTAGATTGCATGAAAAGTTCTTGCTATAATGGCAATAACAAAGACTTAGGAAAGAGAAAAGACAAGGCATCTAACCATCAGGAATAATAATATCCTTCCAAAGGCAGTGAGGTCTCCCAGCCTATACAGAGACCAAGAATAACCAGCAGGCAGGAATATGGCAGTGGTAAGAGGCTGGACAGAGCTTTCTCCATCCAAGAGATGGGGCTCCCTCATGGACAATGTGCTTTTCCCTCTTCTGGCACCTCAAAAAGTAAAAAGAGTGGGTACCATTAAATGCATCAGCAATAAGAGCTCTGGGAAAGGCGACAGCAGCAATCTGAATGATAAACTTTGTACCAAAACAAATCTATTTTTAAAAGACAACATTCTACTTCCTTTTAGGCTTGTGCCAGATAGGTGCCTCTGCAGAGGGATTTTGCTGGAGTCTGAACCAAGAAGAGCATGAGTGAGGGACCACAGAAGAGAAGCACTACACCACCACCTGAAGAAGCCAAGAAGGGGAAAAGCTATGTGGGGTCAACAGGCACACCAGACAGGCCATGAGGCTCAGAAGCCTCATGCTGCACTTTTAGCTCTTGCCTATCCCAAATAAGAGGACCAGCTGGCAGCTTGCTTCAGCCAGCAAATACAGCCTGCCCCCGTCCCAGAGGTTCTTCAGCTAGTGTAATAGATGTGGAAGTAGAGAGTCTTGTTACGTAGCAGGGAATAGGAGTTGTCAAACTTGAGCAGGTAGATACCCTCGCCAGGGTAGTCGTGGCTGCCAGCCTGCACATCTCGGTGGCTGTCCCGCCGGTACACAGGCATTACCTCCCCATAGCGACCCCGCAGGGAGCTCCTGGAGCCTCTCTCCACATCTCCAACTGGAACAGGTTCTGCAAGAGGAAAATGGTAGAGTGTCTGGATATGTGTTCAGAGACTGAGTAAGTCCTACCTGAAGGTTAGAGGAAGGACCAGGTAACCCAGTGGCTTTCACAAAGGGGAGAACCTGTTGCCCTCCTGCAGTCATCTACATGTTGGTAGTCATCATAGTGACTACTATGAGATATTGGCAGTTAGTACCTAAGGGTCCAGGAGTGCTTAAATCAGGATAATACCTGCACAACAAAGAAATGACAATAATGTCTCCATTGACAAACAATGATTTAGCCTGATAGGAGCTAGGTCTTCCTAGTTCCACAAGCATCTGGACATTTCTGAGGGGAGAAAGACATATTCAGAAGGAAAGATCTTCATATTCTTTCATTCAATAGGCAAAAGGACTTGCTAACAGAAGTAGGAAATGCAGATAAACACACTGTACAGTAAGACTCTAACAGTTCAACTTGGCTTCCTAAAAAGCAACGAATAAGATACAAAGTTTACCTCGTTCATAAATACCTATAGATTTCCCTACAGACCTGCTTTTCCTTTCTTCTTTTTTTTCTTTTTTGAAACAAGGTCTTGTTCTGTCACCTGGGTTACACTGCAGGGGCATCATCATAGCTCACTGTAGCCTCAAACTCCAGGGTCCAAGTGATTTTCCTGCCTCAGCCTCATATGCCACCATGCCTGGCTAATTTTTCTTTCTTTCTTTTTTTTTTTTTAAGAGACAGAGTCTCACTTTATTGCCCTTAGTAGAGTGCTGTGGCATCACACAGCTCACAGCAACCTCCAACTCCTAGGCTTAGGGGATTCTCTTGCCTCAATTTTTCTAAAAATTTTTTTTTTTTTTTTTGTAGAGACATTCTATTTTTTTTTTTTTTAGAGACAGAGCCTCAAGCTGTCACCCTGGATAGAGTGCTATGGCTTCACAGCTCACAGCAACCTCCAATTTCTGGGCTCAAGCGAGTCTCCTGCCTCCACCTCCCAAGTAGCTGGGACTATAGGCGCCCGCCACAACGCCCAGCCATTTTTTTTTGGTTGCAGCCG
>CAUYON010125206.1:0-12086 GCA_963573935.1 Arctocebus calabarensis
AGGTTTGAGCCCAGCCTGAGACAGAGTAAGACTTTGTTTCTAAAAATAGCCAGGTGTTGTGGTGGGCACCTGTAGTCCCAGCTACTTGGGAGGCTGAGACAAGAGAATTGCTAAGCCCAAGAGTTTGAGGTTGCTGTGAGCTGGGATGCCACGGCACTTTACCAAGGTTGACACAGTGAGACTCCGTCTAAAAAAAAAAAAAAAATCTATTCTTAAATTCAGAAACTACATATGTTCCTAAAGATAAAATTTTCTTATTTGTTATCGTTTTTTTGTGCTGGTTTTGTTTTATACTTAAATATTCAATGTACCAGGAATATTTTCACCCAGCACTACTTTTCTATGTGGTTGGTCAGTAGCTCCTCACCATTTACTTAATAATCCAGATTTTGCGCTCAAATTTTAAATGCCACCTTCATGGCCTGCTAAGATTTTATATTTGCTTGAGTTTTTTTCAGAACTCCTAATAGGTACCATGAATGTGTCCATTCCTGACTCCTGCTACTACACTTTTGCTCATTTAGTATTGGTATTAAAATAAATTATGAACCTTTAAAGCAAGTCGATAAATTTACTTTTATTTCTCTTCTTTCAGAATTGGTCTTGTAATTTTTCTCCTGGTTTTCGTATGTGTATTCCATTAGATGAACTTGGGAAGCATTTTGTGAAGTGTTCCATAGAAAAACAAAATATCCTTCTAAAGTCTTGACTACCAACGTGATAATAAAAGATGATCTGATAGGTTTACATGATGTCTTTCCCAACATTATTTATACAATACTTTTACAAAGAATAAAGACATGCAAAGAACTCCGAGATATAACAACTTGTAATAAGGTCTGCACATCTGCAGGTGCTATTGGTCGGCCGAGCTGGATTCTATTTAGAAACACACACACATGTGCACACGTATGATAAATTCTTTCTTGTGCTGCATTTTTTTGAGGTGATTGATGACATGGTGCCCAAATGTCATGTCCAGAGTCCCTGAAACATCAATCCCCCACGGAACTGTGTCAAGAGGTACACATACATTGTATTTCAACTTTAAAAATGACCTTAATTCATATGCTACAAATTCTCCATGTGCTGTGTGAACGGAAAATGCATTTGGGAATCCCCAGGGGTGGGGAACAAACTGGGGGCTGCCGGTCACAGGAGAACTTGTTGCTGTTGGGTTTTTTTTCTCTATGTTGGAAAGGACTTTTTTTAAAAAAGAAGAGTTCTGCAATGCTAAAGGAAGAGGTACCATGGATATGGTAAAAGGAAACAGTTGAAGGTTTGGAGGGAGATTTTCTGTACATGTTGGGGAATATTTTGCTTGGGTAATTTGGGTGAAACATACTTGGCAAACAGAAGTCGGATTTCCCAATTCCGGTCGCAGGGCCTTGTGTGTGGGAAACACTGGAAATGTGTGTGGATGGGGGCAGCTCTAACTAGTGCATTAACCTTGGCCTTGCCCTTTCAGCTTACTGGATAGTTTCTTTTCTGTTGATTTTAGTTTATCAATTTATTTTCAAATCATGGGGTCTATGTGACCAGCAGAACTTTGAATCTAAAAATAGGATTTTGCATTATTTGCAAAGAGGAAATATCTGAATTTCATTTTTAGTGTACTCAAAATTGAATTTCCATCAATAGAAAAGCATAGCATATGTTGTTCAGTAGTTTTTAAGCTGGGTTTAGAGTAGAAAAGGGGAACAAAGTATCTTTCTGATGATACTTTGTCTTTCCCACACATTCCCTCTTCTAAAACCATCAGAAGCAACAGTTTTGCTTACGGGGAAGCTTCAGAGGCTCTGCTCAGAGTGGACGGAATATAAATGACATCTATGCCTGAGAATTTGTGAAGATATTCTGTTGTTGGTGTGTGTTACACTGTTTTTTCTTTGTCCAATTTTTCTTTGCATGAAAATACACAGAGCATGCAAGTTAGCATTCTGAATGATTTCTAAGTGTACAGGTTTTTTGGTTTAAATACATTTAAACGTGCAACCATCTTCTCCCCTCACCTCTAGCATGTTATTCTTTTAAAAACATTGTTTTTACCTAGAATCAACTACAAGGTAAAATAAGAACTGGGTTTTAGTTTTCCAATAATAAATTAAAGAACTAAGCTTAGAAAACTAATGGGCGATCATATCCAAGTTGATTAACTAGGATACTGAAAAAAACATGTAAATGTGATAGGCCTAGACATTCGGGTTCCTGGTACCAAGCTAACAGTTCTCTCTCTCTCTCTTTTTAAAGTAACAGTTCTTAATACTCCCTGGGATCAGGTATGTACATAGTTCAGACAACAAATTACTAGCTTAGGTACCTGGGATCTTTAGATCCTATTTTTTCTGAGATAATTGAGAGAGACTGAACCAGAATGGGAGAATGAGGAGGCTGAGATTTGTCCTTTAGAAAACTCATCCTGACACCTTACAGAGTTTCTGAGGAATAAAAGGGCATGTGATCGTCTGCTGGTCACCTTCGAATCCTTACAGAACAATTATGCTTTATAATGCTGACAAAAAGAAACCACTTTGGAGGGTTCAGCTAGCCTCTGTGGATCTTGAAATAGAAGTTCACCATTTTGAAAACTAAGAGAGTAGCCAGTACCTGAGGGTGGCAAGGATGAAAAGTCGGCAGGCTCTCTGCAGTAAGAAATCTTTCACGGCCGAGTTCCAGGGAAATGCTGCCCCCCCTAGCATCAAGCACTGATGAGAAGAGACTCCTCGCGTCCCACACCAGGAGCTACACCTGACCCACGCCCCTCGGGGGGCCAGCAGGGACCCGCCACCCAGAGGGCCCCGGGTTCACTGGGGTCGGCTTGGGCATCACTTAGCACTTACAGGGGCAGAGTCTGGGTTCTCACTGGTTCACCCCCCACAGATCTCCTCATGCAGTGTTGTTAATGAATATTTTCCCACCGTATTTTGGAGGAGAAAATAGCATGTATTGATTGTACTCACTCAACGCTATTAAACAGCTGCCTGAGAAGCTGGGGAGGTGAGATTATTCAGTTGTTCAGGCCAACTAATACGTATTATTTTCTCCTCCAAAATACATCTGTCTTCACACACACACACATACTACATATATTACATATATATACACCCACAGAGGATGCCAAAAATATATACATTTTAAGAAGAAAAACAACTATATTAAAATTGTAATACTTAAGTGTGCAATGAAAGGAAATACAAGTTATGATGTACAAGGTAACAAATGTTATTAGTATATATTGAGTATCATGATTTTAATACAGTTTTTTCCTCCCTTAAAATGCATGTACATTTTTGGGGCACCCTCTGTATATGATTTCCCCTCTCTTCTGAGAAATGAAATGGTTTTTGACACAGAGAAAGAACACAAATAAATAAAGCATTACTCTTCTTAAGAATGACAGCCCACGCAGCCATGAGAAGCAAGTGAGCAGGTGAATTTCACAGAGTGTGGCAAAGGCTTCCCAGGGTCATGGTCGTAGTTCTGGAGCTCCGAGCAGGGAGCAGCCTGAATACGTAGGTTTCCCAAAGTTTAATGTGAGTTTAGAGACCAGATTGTGCAGAAAACCACTAGGATTCTTTGCAACGAGTGCATAAAATACTGTTACATTCTGGAAATGCATTTCAGCTGCTGTTGTGGACAGAAAATGCTCCTCTATCAGATGATCACCAACATCAGTAACTAAAAAATGAAACCTGAATTAAAAATGACTGATTTTACACGATTTCCAGGGGAAATTTAGTCTCTTTAGGTAAATTCTGTTCTATAATGTGTATCTTCAGAATACGTATGCAGCACTTGACAGTCCTTAAGCCTGAGCTTCTGCAGCTCATCTGGATGGGTTTGACATTTTCCTGTATATTTGATGGAGTGGAAACAGATTGATCAATGTTACTTTGAACCGAAAGTCAACATGAGCTGCCTGACAGGTGGTGACCAGGAAATACAATTGCTTTAGAAGACCAAATGTAGGTGTAAGTTTCGATAGTTCACTTAACTTCTCTAAAGGCACAGATTTTTCATTTTTCCAGGAGGGGCATTGGATAAGGTGGATGCTTTCTAAGTCATATGTAGAATGGGTGGCTCAAAGGACACACACATATATATATATATATATATAACAAATCTCATATATATATATATGTATATGGCTGCTCAAAGGGCATGAAGTCTTCTGCAGAGAAAGGAGTAATTTTTCTTTTACATTAATTCCATGTTTACAATATTAATTCCATTTTAATTTTTCTCCTAGTGTGTTTTCTGCTAGATAAAATGTTAGAATGTTTCTTTCTTTCTTTCTTTCTTTCTTTCTTTCTTTCTTTCTTTCTTTCTTTCTTTCTTTCTTTCTTTCTCTCTCTCTCTCTCTCTCTCTCTCTCTCTCTCTTTCTTTCTTTCTGTCTTTTTAAAATACAGTTTGATTTCAGTAGGTTTAGGAGATATAAGTATTTTTTCTTACATAGGTGAGTAAGAAAAATATTATCCACATACCATGCTGAATTCAGCTCTTTCCATGCACCTGTCACCAGAACAGTGTGCCTTACGCTCAACAGGTAAATTTTTATCTCACTCTCACCGATGCCACCTTCTCCCTTCTTAGTCTCAATGTCTGTTGTGTCTCTTTGTGACAATATATATCCCTTGTTCAGCTCTTACGTAGACATGAGGGCAAGTGGTGTTCGTTTTTCCATTCCTGAGATAATTCAGTTGGGATAATGGTCTCCATCTCCATCCAGGTGGCTGCAAAAGACATTTTTCTTCATTCCTTTTTATGGCTGAGTATTACTCCATGGTCTGTGGAGTATATATATATATATACACACACAACCAATTTCTTTATCTTCTTATCATTGACAGGCACTTAGGTTGATTCTTTATCTTTGCAATTTTGTGGTGTGATGAACATTCCAGTGCAGGTTTTTTTGTTCGTTTGTTTGAGTTTTTTTTCGTTTGGGTGGATGCCAAGTAGTGGGATGCTGGATGGAATGGTGGGTCTCCCGTCAGGTCTTTGAGGAGTCTCATACTGGCTTCCGTAGAGGCTGTGCCAGTTCACATTCCCACCAACAGTGCACACGTCGTCCTTCTACTCGGTGCTCGTGCCAACATCTAGTGTGGTTTCAGTTTTAATAATGAGTGTCTGTCAACGGCAAGGTGGTGTCTCATTGTGATTTTAATCTGCATTTTTCTGATGATTAGTGATGTGGAGTGTAATTTTATATGTTTCTTGGCCTTTTGTATAACATGAACAGATTTTTTTCAAAATCCGAAATTTCTGAGAAAGATTTTAAGTTCTCTTCTTCACCCCTCCACGTACAGATTACTTGAGCTCTTCATCTGATTTTATAGGACACTTTCCTATATAACCCAAACTTGCTGCTTCTGCTTTCCATCTTAAAGAGTAGCTGTTTTAACAATTCCCGAGGTATTGGTAAAAACGTTTTGTCTTGCTGCCTCACGGCAAGGTCCTCTGTTTCCCCAGGGCTGGGGTGTTGCCCTCGCCTACGGATAGTCTCAGGATTCTGAGTTTCAGCTTGTCTAAATCCTCAGGCATCCTTCCTTAGTTGAGAGGAGGAGGTATTAAGTCTTCCCTTTAACATTTTAATGCTTTGTGTTGTTTTTAGTCTTTTCAGATGCAGGGCTCCAGCCACTACAGGTCCCATATGTTTCTAACTCAAGGGGTATATAAACTGAAACATTTGAAGAAATTTAAAAAGATCTTTGTTGTAAGTGGTTTTTGGTCTTTTGGATATACACCTAATAGAGGAATCGCAGGATCGAACGGCAGGTCTACTTTTAGTTCTCCGAGTGTCCTCCAAACTTCTTTCCAAAGGAATGTATTAGTTTGCCTTCCCACCAGCAGTGGAGAAGTGTTCCCTTTTTTCCACATCCACACCAACATCTCTGGTTTTGGGATTTTGTGATGTGGGCTAATCTTACTGGAGTTAGATAATATCTTAAAGTGGTTTTGATTTGCATTTCTCTGATGATTAACGATGATGAGCATTTTTTCATGTGTCTGCAGGCCATGCACCTGTCTTCTTCAGAGAAGTTTTTATTCCAATCTCTTGCTCACAGCAAGATGGGATCACTTGTTCTTTTCTTGCTAATACATTTGAGTTCTCTGTGGATTCTGGTTATCAAACCTTTGTCAGAGACATAACTTGCAAATATCTTCTCCCATTCTGAGGGGTATCTGCTTGCTTTATTTACTGTGTTCTTGGCCATGCAGAAGCTTTTTAGTTTTATCAGGTCCCAGTAATGTAAGATGATTGCACCAGAATGTTTATTGTAGCCAACTTCATAATTGCTAAGTCATGGAATAAGCCCAAGTGCCCATCAACCCACAAGTGGATTAATAAATTGTGGTATATGTACACCATGGAATATTATGCAGCCTTAAAAAGGATGGAGACTTTACTTCTTTTAGTTTACATGGATGGAGCTGGAACATATTCTTCTTAGTAAAGTATCTCAAGGATGGAAGGAAAAGTATCCAATATATTCAGCTCTACTATGAAACCAATATATAATCAACCACACTTCCATATGAAAGCTATAACCCAACTACAGCTCAAGATGAAGAGGGATGGAGGGGCAGAGGAGAGAAGTGGGGGGAGGATGAGTGGAGGGAGGATAATTGGTGGGACCACACTATGGTGCATTTTACAGGGGTACAGGTCAAATCTATTAAGTGTAGAGTACAAATGTCTTAACAAAATAATTAAGAAGGTGTGGTGAAGGCTGTGTTAACCAGTTTTTTGTATTTCCAATTGTATATAAAACCAGCACATTGTACTGCATAAATGTATTAATGTACACAGCTATGATTTAATAAAAAAAATTAAGAAAAGAATTTAAAAAGAAAGAAAAACCTACATCCTAGGAGAGCTAGGTTTATATATCCCCATGACCTCACCCTTTCCATGAGAAAAATCTCACTGTCTTTTGCACAAGGTGAGCTCACTGTGGTAAGGAGAGGTGAAGTGTTCTGCACGTCAGCCGAGTAAGCACCTTTGTCCTCTCCACAGACCGTCAGGCTTTAAGCAAAGAACTGTTAGGAGGTGAGCAGGCATCTCATTCTTGCCATGGGAAGTGTGGACCCAGGCTCTGTCCTGGGTTTTGAGGTTGGTACCTTTGGGTGCACCTGACTAAAGCCCAATTCACAGAAAACTGGAAAAATTAGGAGATGTACCAAGCACAGAAAAAAGGAAAGGAAAAACCATTCCTGAGGATCAGCTTGCCTCAGGGTCACGTGCACTCTGCCTTGGCACCCTCGTGTCTCCTTTCTTCCTGGTGTGTGTTGATGTTCTGCTGGAACCTAGAACCACACTCGCTAAGCCAAGGGCAAGCTCAGAGCAAGGAAAGATGTGGACAGGTCCAGGTTAGACGTGTTCAGGGAGAATTTATATACTAAGTCATCTTGGGCCACAACAAGCTGTGTTTCATCTCTGCTACCTTTTATTCTATGGAAAGAAAAGGGACAGAGTAAAAGGAAAAAGTGATTGACAGGGTGGTAAGCCATCTTATTGCTTTCTTAAAATTTCCCTCTCTTCTTAAGGGGATTGTTTGAGTTCCCCACAATGTGGTCAACATTCCCAGGGAAGAGGGGTGCCGGCAGCGGCCGCAGTCATCCAGCACCCCAGCGCGCTGTGGCTTCTCAGGTCACGGCATCCTGCAATGCACTTGGTGGCTTTGGGCCCAGCACATATTTCCCTGTCCCTCAACTTCTTTACATGCAAGGACCTGAGCTCACAGTTTTGGAACTTGCAGCCCCAAAGAGAATATCATGCCTGATTGGTTACTTTAAAGTTGACTATAAAAGTTGCAAAACATGCATCCTGGTTGCCTTAATTTGAGTGACTGACCCAATTCTATAGTCAACAGCGTAGACACTGGGGTGGGTAGACCCACAAGAATCACCAGCAGGTGTGGGGCATTTTCTCAGTGAAATAGGGCAGGGTGAGAAAGTGCAAAGTGAGTTTGAAAAGGTAACACAATAGGTGCCCACTAAACCTAGTCATCCATTAAGCAACCATTGGAGCTGCTTTGTTTTTTCACAGATAAACAACACAACTTACACTAAATTTCCCCTGTTATACGTTCAATTGCCCTCAGAGGGACAGTGGATTCCTCATATTATATTTAAGATCATTGTTGTACACATTCTTTCTTAGGAAAAAGAAATGTGATACCTTATGCCCTTTTGTATGCACAAAGACACACACTACAGCTCACCACAACACAACCCAATATTTAACACTTTTTTTAGTTTTAGTAACTACTCTTATTATTAATCAAAGAAACACAAAATTTTTTTGATATCAAAAAAATCTCTTTTTTTGATTAAAAAATGAAGTTCAGTAGATGTAAGCTTCAAGGATAGTGCAATCACTAGTTTCATTCATCATGTTCATAAAATTTAATTTTATTTAAAGATTTTTGCTGTGACCAATATTGGACTATTACTGAATTAGATTGCAGCTTGCTTTCCTTTTAGTCATGAATTTTTGTTCAATAGTAATTCTTCCATACAAAGTGACACTCATTAATATTGATAATATTTTATTTTATTATAACATTTTTGGATCCATCATACTAATACTAAAAAGATCACAGATGCCAATCAATTATAGTTAGGTTAAAGTTAAATGTAGTTATAATAATTCATATCCTTGCTTTCCGTATGCATACAGAATGAAAGAAGAGTGATTTGCATGTATAAATGACCTTTTCTTCTGAAAAGCTACATAAGGTATAGTTAAAGATATTAAAGATGCATAGGAGAGATAGCAAATATCTATATATCTAGGTGATAGAGTGCCAAGTACCAGGGTATTAAGCATTCATAGCAAGTAGACTGAAATAATTGACTGAAATCAGGAAATGTCAAAGCTGTATTTAGAAAATTGAGTTATTTCTTTTAAAGCAACATTAAATCAGGGGAAAACCACAGACAAAATGGAGTGATGGTATCTATCTATATCTAATTAGAAATTTTACATACAGTAATAGCTACCATTAAATTCTCCATAGCTAATTTGTCTTAAGCTAAAATAGACAATTAAACATGTTCTGGACTATTAACTGATTCATATTTTAGGCGTTTGTCCAATTAAACATTCTTTAAAGTATTCATTTGCTTTGATTATTTTTTTCTAGAATGTTCTATTGTCAATTTTTAGCTGATTTTTTGGTATTTACCATTTAAAGTTACTTTTATTAGAACATTGACTCTAAGATACATAATCTAATGTAATCACTGGGGTGGATTTTTTTTCTTACCTCATCAAGAAAGTCATTATACTGTACAGACATAGGATATTTAATTTATTTCTTGGAGCATGTTGAATATCTTGACATATTTACTAATCACATATATATGTGTGATGGATGTACAAAGTCTTATGTATACACATATATATATGTACTACATATATACATACATATAAGCATAAATACATACATAGATGTATAAACATTTTTAAAAGGAAGATTATGACTTTAGCTAGAAATGTAGAGCTTAAAATAGTTAAAGCAAATGTTTTTAGGTATAGTTTTTTAACTTTCAATCAAATTTAACAGGAAAATAACTATTGAAGTCCAGACCATTTAATTCACAAAGTATTTATGTCTAGAAAGCTTAGTAAAAGTGTACAGAGATAAAATACAACATGCCACCAACATTTAAAATAGTAAAATGTGTGGGACACAACCACAAGAGGAACTCTACCTAACAAATGTATATATTGTAACCTAGTTGTTTGTACCTCATATTAACTGGTAATACAAAGTGTCCATCGACCCATGAATGGATTAATAAATTGTGGTTCATGTACACCATGCAATATTATGCAGCCTTAAAGAAAGATGGAGATTTTACCTCTTTCATGTTTACATGGATGGAGCTGGAACATATTCTTCTCAGCAAAGTATCTCAGGAATGCAATAAAAAGTATCCAATGTACTCAACCTTACTATGAAACTAATTTATAGCTTTCATATGAAAGCTATAGCCCAATTATAGCACAAGAATATGGGGAAAGGGAGAGAAGGAGAGAGGGGAGGATGGGTGGAAGGAGGGTAATTGGTGGGACCACACCTATGGTGCATCTTAGAAGGGTACAGGTGAAACTTACTAAATGTAGAATATAAATGTCTTAACACAATAACTAAGAAAATGTCATGAAGGCTATGTTAACCAGTTCGATGAAAATATTTCAAATTGTATATAAAACCATCACATTGTACCCCATGATTGCATTAATGTATACAGCTATGATTTAATAATAAAAAAGAAAGAAGCAAATAAAATGTCAACATTAATAAAAATTAAGTAAATAAAATAGTAAAATAGTAGTATCAGGAATCTGATATTACTAGCCTTGCTAGGTTTTCTATTTTTAGAAGAAGCAGGGTCTCAGTCTTGCTCAGGCTGGTCTGGAACACCTGAGCTTAAGAAATGTACCCTCCTCAGCCTCCCAGAGTGCTAGAATTACAGGTGTGAGCCACTGTGCCCAACCCACCAAATTAACTTTTAAAAAACGATCCACCTATGTGCTGTTTACAGGAAACTCACTTCAAATTCAGTCACTCATGAGGCTGGAGAAAAAAAGTGTTTACATTAATATTAGGTGTACAGATTTCAGAGCAAATTACTAGACACAAAGAGTGACACTGCATGATGACAAAATGACAAAAGGATTAATCCATTAGTGAGAAATAATCCTGTGTATTCACCAAGAGCAGAACCTCCAAATACGCAAAACGGACACTGATAGAGTGGAAAGGAGAAGTGAACAAGTTTACAATTGTATTGGAGACTTAAGAAACTCCCTCCCAGGAACATACAATTACTAAACAGAGAAACTACAAGTTTATGCAAGTTCTGAACAATAATTAGTGAGCCAGATCTGATGGACATATACCGAAGTCTCCATCTAATAATAGTAGAAAACACGTGTTTTTCAAGAACCCATGGTATATTGAACAAAATGGACCATAACCTAGGCCAGAAAACAAACCTCAGCACATTTAAAATGATAGAAATTAGACAGAGTATGTTCTTGAACCATTTGGAATTAAACTGGAAATGAACAACAGGAAAACATCAGGAAAATCTTTAAAGATATAGAAACTTAAAGAGCATATTTACAAATAATATGTGAGTCAAAGTAAATCTAAAAGGATATAAAATAATGCACAAACCTGAGTGAGGGTATAATATGTCAAATACATAAGACGCTGCTGTAACTGGCTCCATGAAGAAAAACACCTTTTTTTGCTGTTCTCTTCTGCGTCAAGTTTCCAAGCCAATAAAATCTGCTGACCACAACCTTGTAATTTTCTGTTTCACTGATCCCTTCCCTTCTAAGTTCTCAGAAACAGCGGACTCTTCTTACAGCCACAAGATAACTACAAGACCTTCTAGTACGCAAGCCATTCCTTGTAAGCAAGCCATTCCTTGTAAGCAAGCTGTTCCTCACCACCTGTTCACAGAAGTCTGAAAGGGCGACCGTTGTACTACTACAATCTCTACTCTGGGAGCGGCTTATCAGTCATTCTTCAAACATGCAACAGACGTGCTAGTGTGATTTCTCACTGTACTGTGTCCTCGGCACTCCACCCCAACTGAATCTCATCTCCTGCCGTATTCATTTCACCTCTAAAAATTTTCCCTAATCTGTAAGTTGGAGAGAGAAATTGGAAGCACTCCTCCTTGATTGACAGAAATTGGAAGCACTCCTCCTGATTGACATCATTCCCAAATAAACCTCCTTTGCTCCTTGGCAATTCTCATTGTCTCAGTGATTGAGTATTTTTGTGGCAACAATTCAGCATAGCTGGTTACTGCTGATGATGGCCCCGATCACCTTGTGGAAGTGTCTTTTTTCAGATCTTCCCACTGTTACTTTACTTTTTTCCTGTTCTTTTTCTACTCTGTCTGCCCAACTCACACTTAAGGAATGGAGAATTATGATTCCCTTCTTTAGAATAGGATGTCTCCAAAATTTATTGTAATTTCTGCTCCGGAAATGTGCCTATTTGTCTTTACGCAATCGCTTGTCTCATCAGTGAAGTTGTGTGGATATGTG
>CAUYON010125207.1:0-10887 GCA_963573935.1 Arctocebus calabarensis
ATATAGTGATCAAGAAAATGCCATGAAGGCTATCTGTAACAGTACGATCAAAACATTTCTGAATGTATATGAATCATGCCCTATGATTGCACCAATGTACAGAATTATGATTCAATAAAATTATAAAAAAAAAAAATTTTATTATCTTACAGCTGCATCTGAAATGGGTCTGAGTGTACTAAAATCAAGGTATCTACAGGGCTGCATGCCTTTCTGGAGGCTCTATGAAAAGTCCACGACCTTGCTTTTTCACCCTTCTGCTAGCCAGAAGGTTTATGGCCCCTTGCCTCCATCTTCAAAGCCAGCAAAGCTGCTTTATTTGTTCTTCTATCTTCAACCTTTCTTATCAAAACCAAGAAAAATACTTTTAAGGACTCATCTTGATTAGATTGGGCTCAATGGATAATCCAAAATAATCTCCCCATCTCAGAGTCCTCAACTTTAATCACATCTGCAAAGTCTCTTTGGCCACATAAAGTAACATGTGCACAGGTCCCAGGGATTAGGTGTGTGGACATCCTTAGGACGGATCTTTAGTTAACAATTAACTAATAATCATCAGAGCTCAGAGAGGAGAAAACCAGTTAGGTTATACACATCACAGAAATCTGCCCTGTGAAGACAGACTGTTTTGGATACAGCAATTCTAGTCACTCCTTTTGGATTTATCGAATTACTTAAATGGTCCTCAGTGTAGCCAGTTCTCTCCCCGGACATTTCACTTTGATCTCCCTCTCCTGCCTACCCAGAAGGGCCTTCCCCACTGTATTCCTGTGACTACTTCCCACTCTCCTTTCAGACTTAGGCAGTCTCCTCCTGGACTCCTTTATGAGTCCACCCAGAAAAGGTGAGACATTGTTCCCTATGCTCCTGCCAAACTGCGCATCTCTCTTCACAGCATTCACACTTCTGTTTTGAGGCTGTTTGTGTTCTTCCCTATCCACCCCTCCCCCCAAGGCCTGGTTTTTATCCGCAAAGGTGGGTATTTGTTTTTGTTTATACTTTTGTTTTCCCCAGCACCTACATAGGGCCTGATGTAAAATATAAGCATTCAAGAATATTGAATGAAAAAAATGAGTGGATGGCAAATTTTTTTTTAAAGCCTCAATTAAAAGAGATAGATACTCATGGCCAGGTGTGGTGGCTCACATCTGCAATTCTATCACTCTGGGAAAGTGGCGCGGGAGGATTGTTTGAGCTCTGGAGTTCAAACATTGTGGCAGGTACCTATAGTCTCAGCTAATCAAGAGCCTGAAGCAAGAGCATCTCTTGGGCCCAAGAATTTGAGGTTGCTGTGAACTATGATGCCACTGCACTCTACCAAGGGTGACAAAGTGGTTCTGACGCCACTGCCCTCTACCCGGGATGACATAGTGAGACTCTGTCTCAATAAATAAATAAATAAGATAATCATTTGCTAAAGCTCTCTCTACATTATCATAAATTCTTGATTAGTGGGAGATACATGCAGTGATATCACCTACAGGTATTAATGGAAAAAAATATATAAAAGCATGACTAATGAGTGTTTTAATATCCTTTAATTAGATTTAATTTACTTATTTCTGAAGAGATAATATGACAATTGGGGGGATATTCCTATACCCTAATAACTGCCATTTTATTACTGCATAATACTTTTCAATCTCTATCAACAGTACATGTACATACCAGTCAAATAACCTCTGGCTGATAATATATTATTTTGTACATCCTTCCACATTGTCATATTTTCTTTATAATTATCACCTTTAATGCTGCCTGATAACATGTCTGTTAATTTATTATAATTTGAAGGAATAAGTGAGTACATGAGAGGTAAGCCTCAAGCAAGGCTGCCTGGGAGTGAATCTGGATTCTATCACTTTGAAGCTATTTGACCTTGAACAAGCCACTTAACTTCTCTGTACCTCCATTTCCTCATCCGGCAACACAGGCATCATAATAAAAGTAGCTATTCATAAGGTTTTTGTGAAGACCAAAAGAACTAATAGATTTAAAGCGATTAGAAGAGTCCTTGATACATGGTATATATACTTTGTTAGTATTAACTTTATAGTAATAATTGTTATTGTAATAACGAATTCGCTATCATTGGTCACTCAAGTTATTTCTAGATTGTTTATCTGAATCACAATAGCACCTATAAGCGTATGGATTTGAGGATGACTATTTGGTTAACTGGTTGGTTTTGTTTCAATGGGATTGCTCTCTTAAGACAAAGTCTCAAGATTTCTAGCCCATTTCCAAAAGAGAATCCAGTCCAATCTTTAAATGCTCACATGAAAAATTACTCAATTTTATATGTCTACTTGTAAACTACTTTGAAAACCATTTTCACAATATCTCAACAACCTATGCAGATAGCTAACTGTCATAGAAATTGAAAGGGCTCAAAATTCCGGTTTTCACTTCCAGCTTTTCATCTCAGAGAAGTTGCTAATTAGCTATCTCTATGCCTATCCTAGAAAGAGGGAGAGGGTTGTGACTAAAGAAACAATACTTTTTTCCTAATGTGCTTCACAACTCAAAATTCATTGACTTATTTTGTTTTGGTTTGTTATGTTTTGTTGTCACTAAACAAAAACAGTTTCTTTCATTTCTTCTAATAAGAAAGGAAACAGTATGTCTGTCAGGAAAAGAAAAGGGAAAAAATAGCAAAGGGAAAACATCCCTTAGGAGATGTTAGGAGCTCCCTTAGGAGAAAGGAGAAAACAATAGAAGGTAAACAATAAAACATACCATGGAGTTATTTGAGATTGCCCCTGTATTTGTGGGAAAAAAATAGGAGGAACTAAATATAAATTTGGCATAAGGCAAATGGAAGAACTACATCACTCTTTATTGTTCGTATTTCAGGAGCACCTACCACTAAAATATGTGGGGCACAGAAAGTGGACAGAGGAAACACTTTTACTCCATACATTTACTTTCTCTGGGCAGTAATATATGTAGACCCAGTGCCATTTCTTTAGCAAAAAGTATCTGAAATCCAAATCATGTATATATGTAGACTATATATCTTTTGCATTCTAGACATGAAATCACCAAAAGAGATAGTTCTCTTTATCTAAGCCTAATGAAGTTTTCCGGGATTCTTGATTTCCAAAACAGTTCTTTTGTTTAACTAACCTTATGCTTTTTTGTGTATTTTTATTGATATATAATATTATAATTACACAGACTTCAGGGGTACCTGTGACATTTTGATACATATATACACTGTGTAATGATCAAGTCGAGGTAAAGGCGGTACCCATCATCGCAAACATTTCTTTTCTGTGTGCTGGGAATATTAGTCAATTCTTCTCTTTCAGCTATTTTGAAATACACAACAAATTACTATTAACTATGTTTTCCCTGATATACTATCAAATAGTAGGCACCAATCGCATGAGACATATGAACTGGACAAAAGTCTTTATGTCA
Organism: Arctocebus calabarensis; assembly: GCA_963573935.1. Classification (NCBI taxonomy): domain Eukaryota; kingdom Metazoa; phylum Chordata; class Mammalia; order Primates; family Lorisidae; genus Arctocebus; species Arctocebus calabarensis. Next base: position 3,430 of record CAUYON010125207.1, read on the forward strand.
CAGTCAGCACAGATGTGTACAGTCAGTCCTGAATATTAACCCCATCTCTGTTCCGTGGCCTTAGTCAAGTTACTGAAGTAACTTGGGCAGCAGATTCCTATGAAATTAAAATGATAGCAATCCTAGTATGTTGTCTTGTATACTTGCTAGGAAGGCCAAATCAGCTAACTCTTATACAGCATCTGGTGCATAGTAAGTGCTCAGTAACTGCTAACTATTGTTCTTACTGTTTCTTTCCTGAGATACTGTGTGGGTTTTGTTTAGTTTTGTTTTATCTTTGTTTTTGGTTGTTTCATCCATTATCCTAGTCAGGATTTGACCTCTGGGTAGTCCCAATACCAAAGAAGTGTACTGCTTTCCATTCAATACTTCGTAATACATTTTCAACTCAACTCTGTTTAAGATGATTGCTAACAAACATCCCACTGAATGCTTACTAAGTAGAAATTAGAATTGCTTTCACCTAACAAGAACATAGGTCACAGATGAAGAGTTGGTCTTACTGCAAGTTTATAAATAAAGACAAACTTTAAATCACTGCAACTACTTAGTCCCCTCTTTTACAGATGTGCCCCTTTCTGTAACTTGAGAGGAAGGCCTTTTCAGGTCTTTGCAGAGATTGCTCACAGTAAAAGCCAGGTTCTGCTGGCCTGAATGCTGACTACCCTTCAGGATAACCACCACATCCAGTTTCAGATGTAGTTGTATCTATCAAATCATGAGCAATCAGGGACACATGAGGATAGGATTTCTTTTCACTTCACCTTTCAGCAGGCTTGTCTGAAACCACACTGCCTATTGTTAAAAATTATGCAAATTGTGCTTCCATACAGAAAGCACAAACCATATCCCTGCTTTCCTCCAGCTCAAGTACTATACAGGGCCTTAATTAACCAGAGGAACATGATGACGGCAGTGACTATTTTAAGCAAAAAAATCCTTTAAAGGGAAAAACAAAAAAGGCTTCAGACAAAATACTATTCAGTTCATTATAATATTGATTTTTAGAATATTTAACTTTGGCTTTGCCTTTTTGAAGGGGTGAGGGGAGTGCATATCAGATAGCCAGGAGTGCTTTAAGTTACTTGCATAACTACTTCTTATGTGTACATTTTTCTTAGAGAAAAGAAATAAAAAGCTTTGCCATAGATGAACCTAAAATTGGGAGGCAAAATAGAACTTTCAGGGAAGCTATATGGCAATAATCAAGACACCCTACATGACTAATTTTATACAGGAGAATTCCATTATAAAAATTGATCTAGTTTCATTAGGCCCATCCCCCAACACACACCTTTTCTAGTTTACCCAAGTTCACTTGTTTAACATATGGATGGGGCTGACTAAATGGAAGCTCAAGCTCAAAGCTTTTCCCCAGCCCTGAGTTCAATGGATTTCCAAAACACAAAAAATAAAAATTAAAAAAAAAACCAATACTTTGGGAGCCCTTACATGTAGAAAATTTCAGATTTAATTTCACTTATAGCAGGATTTTAGTAAAGTTCTAAGACCTCTTATCTTTTTCTTCAAGTTAAAGCAATATTTCATACATTTTAAATTATGGAAAATTCAAACCAAGAAAAAAGAGTAGTCAGAACAAAGTACCACAAATTGGGGCTTAAAGCAACAGAAACTCATTCTCTTACACGTCTGGAAGCTGGAAGTCTGAAACCAAAGTATCAGCAGGCCACACTCTCTGAAGGCTCTAGGGCAGGATCCTTCCTAGCTTCTTCCCGCTTCTCGTGGTTGCTGGAAATCCCTGGCATTTCTTGGCTATTAGATGTATCTCTCCATTTATATGCTTTCTCCCCTGTATGTGTCTGTGTCTGCTTTTTTCTTCTTATAAAGACATAGGTCATTAGATTAAAGCCTATCTATGACAGTTTGATCCATCCTTAACTCATTAAAAAGGTAAAGACCCTATTTGCAAGTAAAGTTACATATTCTCAGACTCCAGGTAGGCAGGAATTTGGGGGGATGCTCTTCAACCCAATGCACATGGAATGCACAACTCACCTCTCCATTACCCAGGAATTTTTAAGGGAGTCAAAGTTAATTTGGAATCTTCACCAGCTACTCAAAAGGTACATAACTCTGTATGCCTAGGATCATAAAATCTGTCATTGTCATTGTTTACGTTGATATTGTGCTTTATGTTCACGGAGTGTTTTCACATTGCCTCATTGGATATTCACAAACACAATACTTACAAACTCAAATGCTGTCAGACAGGAAGGCAGGGTGACTGGTCTCTCTTTACAAATAAAGTGAGGGAGAAGAGAAGGAAGCTTACCTTTTATCAAATACCTACGCTGTGCCAGATGCTGTTCTTAATGCCACATGAGTTATCTCACGTGATCCAGATGAAAAACCCAAGGCAAATGTAGGTACTATTATTCCCATTCCAAAGCTGAGTATAGCATAAAATAGCTTTAAATAACTTACCCAAGATTATATGACTAGTAAGTGACAGCTCTGCAACTGTAATTCAAATGTGTTCTACGTCAGTGATGTTTCTGCTCTTCCTTCTCAGTTAAGCCTTCCTCCTCCTAAGTCTTAACCTTATTCAGTGTTAGGATTTGCTAAAATATAGTTAGTGATCTTATCTTATGACCCCCTTGACAATCAATATAGAAACTCTGTGGTGTGACAAAAAGATCAAGCAGAGAGACCAGAGGCCACTTATCATGACACATATAGGACGTGACAGTTTTATTACTTTTGTAGTTATTTTTTTATGTTGCAAAAAATGCATATATTTTCCTAATTTTTAAAACAGAGGAAACATTGTGGTAGTAAAAATAATCAAAAATTTTCACAAATATGGTAATCCTCTGAGCCTTTTCATTCTTTCTGCCCTCTAAGGACCAAGAGGGTGAAATCAGGAAATAGTCCCACCATTCTGTGGAGAAAGATTACCCAAGACACATGAGGGTTTTGTACCCCAAATCATAAGAAGGAAAGAAAAGAAGTTACCATAACATTAAGAAATAAAAAATGGGAAGAACTATTGTCCCGATTGTGGGCTACTTGAATATACTTTAATCTTTCAAACCAACCAATACTTGTTAAATGTACTCTGTGTACCTGATGAAGTAGTGGGAAAATGCACAATTTTGAGCTTGCCTTTAAAGGTTGTACCTTCACTGAGAATCCATAATTCATGGCCAAGAGGTGCCTTCTTAAATCTTCCTTAGGAATAAACTCTGGCTTAGAATATGTGTGTATGTGTGCCCTTAATGCATGTGTGTTCTGTGTGTATATCATATTTTATAGCATCAGTGATATCGAATAAATATTATAAACATTACCACAAAAATAGAACTTTTTTCAGATTCTTTATGCATTCAATTTTACTTATTCACAAATAAATATTGCTAATACCGTCTATTGAATGCCAAAGCAGAATGGTGCTGAGTACATAGGCTGGTCAAGAATGTTGGGAACATAATCCTCTCAGATGCAACCCAGAGTATTATCAGAATAAAATTTGACTCTTGGGTACAATTCACTCTACTTTATCCAATCCTTCAGAATTATGGCCTTCATGTTAAGGTGAGTCTGAGTAGACAGTGGGGGAGGGGGACTGTACAGTAGTACCTTCTTAAGTCATTTCAAACCAAATATCATTGGGCCAAGGGTAATCTTTTATTCTTTTCATGGCACCTAAAAAATCATGTTCTATTCATTTCCATACACAGATTTCAGGTCTCTATTAAACTTTGCCCTATAAAGGTTGTCAGAATCAACGTGGAATCACTACTGTTAAGAACACCCTGACAAATAGATCAAAGATGGCCACAAAGAGAGGCATATGGGTGTATGCCTAATAATGAAAAAGACTCTACAAAAAACATCTATTGGATGCCTACTGGGTGCCAGTCAGCTAAGCATTTTCCATCCACATTCCTGGTCCTTACAATAATCCTACAAGCACTCATTACTAATTCCCATTCTTACCATTATAAGTTCTGAGACTTTGAGAAGTTTAAGTAGGTTCTGAGGACCCTCTGTACTGTTTTTTCTCATGGTTGCACTAATTTACATTTTCATCAACAGTGTAACATACATCCTCATAACCTATACAACAGGTTCTCCTTTCATCTGAAGGCATTTTTGACCATTATGATTGGTTTTGGGGATGCTATGAAATAGAGACCATTGATTGTGCCGAATACCTTATACTGCCCAAGGCAGCTCCCACAACAAAAAACTAGCTGGCCCAAAATGCACAAGAATGAGAAACCCTGTTCTAACCCATTGCCTTAGCCTTGTTTTCTTCCAAGACTTTGCCACAATCTGTCTCCTCCCATCCCACTCCCATGAGTGAAAGCTCTGAGGCCAAGAGCTTTCAAATCTAGGAGATTAATGAGCCAAAATTTGGACTCAAGTTCACATAAGTACAAAGTCTGTCACCACACAAAGAAAATATCCAGTTACTCATTTATCTAAGGTTGTGAACCTCTCCAAATATGCCCTGTTTCATCCTAGCCCTTTAAAAAAAATCAATCAGCCATTCTTATTATTTGAGATCCCTCTGACCAAATGGTGATTCACAGAGGTTGGCTCAAGAATCCTCATCTTCAGAATACATTTATCTTTTTAAAGATAAAAAGATACTTTTATCTGTGCTACTTAAATAATTCTTCACATTCAATTAGAAGATAGCCCTAAGACTTTTCTTAGAGGCCAAATGCTATGTCAGGTTTTCACCATAAATTATGTTTCAGGAGAACATGGTTTGATTCACATTATTATTGGACATCTTATAGCAACCCATGTTATAAATGAAACTATCATGTGTATTTCATGGATAGGCAAATATTATCAAATATATGCTTACATTTTTATTAGACAGCAAATAGTAAAGCAGGTGATTAAATTTGGGGGTTTTAGAACCATACATGAATTGGTTCAAGGAAGGAAGAAAAAGGAAATGGGAGAGACAGAAGAGGGAGGGAAACAAAGAAAATGGAGAAACGCTCTATATGTAGGAAAGGAATGTCTTCATTATAGAACTTTTTTAAACTTTATTTTTATAAAGTTGTATAAATGTATGCAATGCAAATAAAGAAAGCTTAAATTGAAATGTTTTCAAAACACGCTAAATGTAAGTGTTGTGGTAAGAATGTATTAGAGTTCTCATTGACTATAGAGTTCACTAATTAATTTATATCTCTATGGCATTAAAATGTGTGGTACCCAAGCCATGCAGGTAATGTGTACACAACATTCACTGAATTTTAGACACAAAGAGTCCAAACATTACAAAGCAGGTTTAATATTCTGCAATACTCTATATCAAGCCATTTGTGCAAGACTTTATTAAACACAGCACATAACAGAACAATCTCCAGCACATTACTAAACATCTCTGACTCTTACTGTCACCTGGCAAAACTCAATGGGATCTCAATTATTTTGTACGGAAGCCTGGTGGTCAGGAAGCAGCCTCCCCACTCTGCCACAGCTAAATGCTAGAGAGCCATGGGTTCTACTGAGGTTTCTAAAAGCACAACAGTTGCCATTAGAAACTTCCCAGCCTTCTGATGTGCCTTTTACAGTATTTGGAGGGTAATAAACAGATCTTTCACTTGATTTGCCATCTGTGAATTTTAAAGCTGCAAAAGCACTTTTCTGTCTTTATTTTCACAATGCTTCTGATCACATTTGCTAGTTAGATGTGCTCACTAATATATTTTCCAGTTCTATTGAGAAAACCATACTGAGGCATCAATGACTTGACACTAGTGCCAAGTTGCTTCTTTTTTTTTCTTTTTTTTGTGTGTGTGTATGTGTTCTTTAATAATATGTCAAGTAAAATAAACCAACTTGAACCTGTGGCCTCTCTTAGCACTTCAAGTAATTCTTTTCATTTCTTCTTGACCTGCAGCTTACATTAGAATGCTGTTAATGCATCTGAGTAGAATTTGTGTCCTCAATTCAACCCACAAGGAATTCAAGGGACAAAAAGACATGGAGAAGAAACATGGCCTTCCTGGACAGCCTAAATCACTAAGTTGTTACTCTTTGTCAAATGTACCTTATGTACAGCTTCATTTCCTTCCCCTTCCCACTGAGAGCCCAGATAACCACAGTTACAGGAACCACAGTATTACACTGACAGCTGTCACAAAGGCAGCACCCCCTTGTTTCAAAAACCTCCTCCTTTTCCATGTGTTGGTCTTCTAAAGGAAAATTGTTCTGATCCTGATTGTATGGGTTCAAGAAAAAAAAAAAACAGCCTCTTCCACGACTTAGCAATTATGAATTGGGCTGCAATAAACATTCGGGTACATATATCTTTATTATGATGTGATTTTTGTATAGGGAAAAATGATAGCAAGCCAGGCATTGTGGCTCATGCTGGTGATCCCAATAGTTTGGTAGGTCAAGGCAGGAAGATCACCTAAGGCTAGAAATTCCAAACCAACCTGGGCAATACAGTAAGACCCCTTCTCTACAAAAAATTTTAAATAATTAGCCAGGCATGAGGGCGTGTGCCTGTAATCCTAGATATTCAGGAGGCTAACACATGAGGATGGCTGGAGCCTTTGCGACTGAGGCTTCAGGGAGCTGCTATGATCACACCATTACAATCCAGTCTGGTGACAGAGTGGAGATTCTGTCAAAAAAAAAAAAATAGTATCGACACTTACATTAGTGTTTGGGGATTAAGTGATAAGATCATTTGAAAGGTTTAGAATCAGGTTTGGCACACAGCAAGTGCTCTTTGAACATTAGCTGTGATTGTTGCCATGGCTAAGACTATGCATTTACATCAAGTTATAGAATTGTGTGTCCTGAAATCTAGCAGAGTGCCTGGCACAGAGTAGATATTCCATTTGAAAATCTTCAAATATATTTACTATTTCTCCAATTCCCCTGTTTCTCTATTTTCCTTTCTTAATTGAGAAATGAAACTAAGAAAATCATATAACTACAACAATTGACTATGTTCAATTAGACAACACAGTGAAATATGTGTTACTGCTACTTTAATAGAAAATGACAAGGGGTGGTGCCTGTGGCTCAGTGGCTCAGTGAGTAGGGCGCCGGTCCCATATGCCGGTGGTGGCGGGTTCGAACCCAACCCTGGCCAAAAACTGCAAAAAAAAAAAAAATAATAATAATAATAATAACATAAAATAAAAAATAGTGACAAAATCAGCAGTTGTGTAAAAAAAAAGTTGTCATTGAACCAATCAATATTAAACCCAATAATCATTAACATTTAATAAATTCAAAAGCATTCTTATATTTATTATCTCACTACATTCTCATACCCACCGATAAGGCTGTTAATATTTATCTTTTAGAGATAATAAATCAGGTCATGTGAAATTGGACTATCTTTTATTTTAAAATTACTCAAATGATATTTATTGAGACTAAGTTATGTTCCAGGAATTAAGCAACACAACTCTTTTGCTTATTATATTTCACTCAATACTCACA
>CAUYON010125208.1:0-17047 GCA_963573935.1 Arctocebus calabarensis
GTGCCTGTAGTCCCAGCTACTTGGGAGGCAGAGGCAAGAGACTCGCTTGAGCCCAGGAATTGGAGGTTGCTGTGAGCTGTGATGCCACAGCACTCTATCCAGGGTGACAGCTTGAGGCTCTGTCTCAAAAAAAAAAAAAAATACCATACTCAAGGGCAGTGCCTGTGACTCAGTGAGTAGGGTGCCGGCCCCATATACCAAGGGTGGTAGGGTCAAATCCAGCCCCAGTCAATTGCAACAAAAAAATAGCTGGGCATTGGGGCAGGTGCCTATAATCCCAGCTACTTGGGAGGCTGACACAAGAGAATCGCGTAAGCCCAGAAGTTGGAGGTTGCTGTGAGCTGTGATGCCACAGCTCTCTATGGAGGGTGTTAAAGTGAGACTCTGTCTCTAAAAAAAAAAAAAAAGACCACACTCACTAAGGCTCGGTGCCCATAGCACAGTGGTTACAGCTCCAGCCACATGCACCAAGGTTGGCGGGTTTGAACCTAGCCCGGGCTGGCTAAACAACAATAACAACTGCAACAAAAAAATAGCTGGGTGTTGTGGCAAGTGCCTGTAGTCCCAGCTGCTTGGGAGGCTGAAGCAAGAGAATTGTTTAAGCCCAAGAGCTTGAGGTTGCTGTGAGCTATGACGCCATGGCACTTCAGGTCATACTGGCCCTCTTTGGTCCAGAAATATGTAAGCTGCCTACTACCGCACCTTTTCTAATCTCCCCCTTCCCTGCCTTGGGGATTCTCTACCTCCTGTTGCCTCTGCCTAGAATGTGCTCCTTCCCAACTGACACATGGCTACCTTCTTTTTTGTTATTCGGATTTTGATTCAAATGTCTTCTATTCAGAGAGGCTACCCAATCTAAAGTAGGCACCCTAGTCACTGTCACATCACACTCTTCTAATTCTCTGAATTATATTTAGTATCTATCTAATATTTTCCTGTGTATTTATTACTTCTATTTATTATCTCTTTCCCCACCTACAATATATTAAAGACCTTGACATATTCTCTGATATCAAAGACCTTGTCTGTTTTGTTCACCTCCATATCACCAGTGCCTAGAATAATGCACAAATCATTGAAGAGCTCAGTAAATAGCTGCTAAGTTAATGAATGGAAATAACAGTCTGAGGAAGAGAAAGAAGGGTATGCCCTGGGGAGCTCTATTTGTGGTATGACTCTATGGGGTGAGGCTGAAACCAGAATGAAACACTTTTTTAGGGGTTGAACATGTAGGAATAAATCTGGGGAGGAGGTATTCTCAGCCTAGAAATCTAAATCTGAGGTATAAAATATGGACTCCACGCTGGGCACAATGGCTCACACCTATAATCCCACCACTCTGGGAAGCTGAGGCAAAAGAACTGCTTGAGCTCAGGAGTTTGAGACCAGACTGAGCAAGAGTGAGCACCCATCTCTACTAAAAATAGAAAAAAAGATTAGCAGGATATTATGGAGGGTGCCTGTAGTCCCAGCTACTTGAGAGGCTGAGGTAAGAGCCTCAGCATTTGAGGTTGTTGTGAGCTAGGCTGATGCACTCTAGCCTGGGGTAACAGAGTGAGATTCTATCTCAAAAATAAATAAATAAATCAAAAGAATTGAAATTCTACCTTGTATCTTTTCAGACCACAAGGCATTAAAAGTGGAACTCAACTCCAACAAAAACGCTCAACCTTACACAAAGTTAAGTTAAACTTTGGAAGTTAAACAACCTTATGCTGAATGACACTTGGGTGCAGCAAGAAATAAAAAAGGAAATCATTAACTTCCTTGAGTATCACAACAATGAAGACACAAATTAACAAAACTTATGGGATACAGCAAAAGCAGTTGTGAGAGGAAAATTTATTGCTTTAGAAGCCTACAATCGAAAAACAGAAAGACAGCATATCAACAAATGCACAAGCCATCAGATGGAATTGGAAAAAAGAAGAATAATCTAAGCCTAAACCCAGCAGAAGAAAAGAAATATCCAAAATTAAATCAGAGATCAATGAAATTGAAAACAAAATAATCATTCAGAAAATTAATGAAACAAGGAGTTGTTTTTTTGAAAAAATAAAATGGATAAGCCTTTGGCCAGACTAACTAGAAATAAAAAGGTGAAATCCAATTTCAATCAGAAATGATAAAGGGGAAATAACGACTGATGCCACAGAAATACAAGAGGCTTTGAATACTACCAAAAACTTTATGCCCAGAAATTTGACAATGTCAAGGAAATGGATCAATATTTGGAATCACACCCTCTCCCTAGACTTAACCCAGATGAAATAGATGTCCTGAACAGACCAATTTCAAGCACTGAGATCAAAGAAACAATAAAAAATCTCCCAACAAAAAAATGCCCTGGTCCAGATGGCCTCACACTAGAATTTTATCAAACTTTTCAAAGAAGAGCTTATTCCTATACTAAAAAAATTATTCCAAAAAATTGAGGAGGAAGGGATCTTCCCCAATACATTCTATGAAGCAAATATCACCCTAATACCAAAACCAGGTAAAGACTCAACTAAAAAGTAGAACTATAGACCGATTTCACTAATGAATATTGATGCAAAAATTCTCAACAAAATCTTGGCCAATAGATTACAGCTTATCATCAAAAAAGTTATACATCATGATCAAGTAGGTTTCATCCTGGGGATGCAGGGTAGGTTTAATATCCGAAAGTCCATCAACGTTATTCACCTTATCAATAGAAGCAGAACCAAGGACTACATGAATAGACAACCTACCCAATGGGAAAGGATATTTGCACCTTTTGAATCTGACAAAAGTTTAATAACCAGGATCTATACAGAACTTCAATTAATCTACAAGAAAAAAACCAACAATCCCATACATCAATGGGGAAGAGAGATGAATAGAATCTTCTCTAAAGATGACAGACAAATGGCCGGTACACACTTGAAAAAATGCTCATCATCCTTAATTATTAGAGAAATGCAAATTAAAACCACCCTGAGATACCACCTAACTCCAGTGAGAAAGGCCTATATCACAAAATCTCAAGATTGCAGATGCTGGTGCAGATGTGGGGAGAAAGGAACACTTTTTACACTGCTGGTGGGACTGCAAACTAATACAACCTTTTCGGAAGGAAGTATGGAGAAAGCTCAAAGAACTCAACCTAGAACTCCCATTTGATCCTGCAATCCCATTGCTGGGCACCTATCCAGAAGAAAAAAAAAAAAACTTTTATTATAAGGACACTTGTACTAGGCTTTTTACCGCAGTTCAATTTACAATTGCTAAAGTGTGGAAACAGCTTAAATGTCCTTCAACCCGGGAGTGGATTGGTAAGCTATGGTATATGTATATCATGGAATATTACTCAGCCATCAAAAATAATGGAGACTCTGCAGCGTTTGTAGTAACTTGGATGGAGGTGGAATATATTATTCTTAGTGGAAACATCACAGGAATGGAGAAGCATGAATCCTATGTATTCAACTTTGATTTGAGGACAATTAATGACAATCAATGCCACAGTGGGGCATGAGGGAAGGAGAGAGCAGACAGAGAAGGAGGGAGGGGGTGAGGGAAAGAAAGCCAAATAAATAAATAAATAAATAAATAAATAAATAAATCAAATAGTGACTAACTTTCATACAAATTGGATTCAATTTTGACCAAAGTATATTACTTAAATATTAATTTTTTTTTTTTTTTTTTGGTAGAGACAGAGTCTCACTTTATCACTCTTGGTAGAGTGCCGTGGCGTCACACAGCTCTCAGCAACCTCCAACTCCTGGGCTTAGGTGATTCTCTTGCCTCAGCCTCCCGAGTAGCTGGGACTACAGGCGCCTGCCAAGGCGGAGCTTGAACCTGCCTCCTTCGGTATATGGGGCCGGCTCCCTACTCGCTGAGCCACAGGCGCTGCCCTAAATATTAATTTTTTAATTCAACTTGTCAATATGTTGTTTAGGATATTGCATCCTCATTTACAAGTGAAACATGTTTGTAATTTCCCTTCATAACAATGTATTTTCTCCAATTTCAATATTAGGTGTATCCAGATCAAGTAGAATGATATTTAAATATTTCTTCTTTTTTTCTTGTTTATAAGATTTCTGGAATTGCTTGTCTTGTAAAATCATTGTGGTTTATAAGTTTATGATAATTTGAACTTTGTTATTTAATTCATTGCTTAATTACTGTTTTCCTATGAATGATTATACTGTGGTTGCATAGCAGTATTCCCAGATAGTTTTTTATTGGGAGGTTGGGCTTTGAAGGGGCTGAGTTAATACTTTGCATGAAATATCTTACTTTATAACAGTGAAATTGCTTTCTCTTTTGTCTTGTGATTTTTTTTGAGGTAAAATTTAAGTTTTTGTGTGAGTGGTACTATTATACCTATCTTGAGTGTCTTGCTTGTACTGTATCACATCATACCTTTGTTTAATTCTTAATGAACTGTTCACTTGTTAAAAAAAAAAAAAGAAAATATGGGGTTCAGTCTGAGGTGCTCAGCTCTGGAAAGGTAAGTATGTGGGACTCTGATCAGAGTTGGAGCTTCTTTTGGGAGGTTCATTCTAGGTAGTGGCTGGTGGACATGGACTGAAGTTCTAAATCTGGAGGATGGAAAACAATGAGCTTTATAAGACAGGGCTCTCTCTGGGGAGTTCAGCCAAGGAGACTGAGTGAGGAAGGCTTGGCCTGAGGTGGGTCAGTTTGGGCTTACAACCTGATGGCATTGTCCTTGGGGGGTTTCATTTTATACTTGGTATAAACTCATTCAGGAATGAGTCTAGGAATCAGCCTTGGTGTCTTGGCCTAAGATGTGGATGGCTTCCTTTCCGGAATCATTCTGGGCATGCTCCTCAAACTCTGGGATTCTATTTGGGAAGTTCAGACTGGGGGGCTTCTACATGTTATGTCTGGGGACTCAACCTAGAGGTTCATCCTAGGGTCTTGCTTCAGAGCTTCAATGTAGGCCTTTCAGTTTGGAGATGTCACTCTGAGATCTCAATCATGTGGGCATAGAAGGCTGACTCTGTGAATAATGTCTTAGGGTCCTGCCTCAGAAGTCTGGCCTAGGGCTATCAGGGTGGGGGAGCATGACAAGGGCTGGGTACACTCACTCACTTTGGGCATCCTTGCTGTCTGGGGAACCATGAGGAAGCTTTAGCAGATAGTCCTTGAGAAGTAGCTCATAGCGGGGAATGCGCTGCACAGGCTCCAGCATGTGGTGCTGCAATGTCAGGTTGCCACAGGCTTCCTCCTTCTGTGACAAGAGGAGCAGAGAAGCTGAGGTCTAGCTGCAGATTTCCTCCAAGTCCCTGAAGACCTCTCTTCTCCCAGGCTGGGCATCCAGTTTTGCCACTTACCTGTACTTCATGGATGATGACTTTAAACTGGGTGGAGCGCTCTGTCCAGGTGTTGACCAGCTCCACAGCTCGGTCAAAGTTCTTCACATACTCGCCATACATCTTGAGGAAGGGTGCCAGCTTTTGTAGGATGTCCCCAATGCGTGGGTAGCGGTCCCTGGGGTGGAAGCAGGAGTTGATGTGGTCCTGCTGATCCTTGTCCCCTAGAATCCTCCCCCACAGGTCTTCTGCTCTCATCTTAGTCCTGGAAGCCCCCTTCTCAGCTAGTTTGTACCTTAAGAAATGCTGTTTACATTATAGGCCAAATAGACTAAGAGGCTCAGCTTGACCTGAAACCATGGTCTTCAATGCTGCCTGTCCCAACTCTGTCCTGCTTGAGCACCAGAAATGATGCGTCTTGGAATACCTCTCTTGAACTTCCTGCAAGGGCCACCTCATACACTGATTATTGACTCTGTGCTTAGCCTTGTCCTGGGTGATGTAAGAGACATAGAAATGAGTCACACAAATCCAGTTGGGCCCTGAGATTTGTATGGGCCCATACACTGTATGGTAGGAGAGGCAAAGTGACCAGGCTTGGTCACAGCCTCTGGGGTCACAGGCTGGTGGGGAGATATAGGAACCAGGCTTCATGGCAGCCCTCCATGGTCACAGACTGATAAGGGGTACATACTATCCTGTAGGTATGGGGAACATGGAGAGAATTTCAAGCAGGATTAACATGATCTGATTATTATTTAGAAATACTATTTTGATAGGTGGTATATACCCTAAAGGGTAGATTGGAAGATGAGAGGCTGGAGGCCATGAGGCTGCCTGTAAACCCTACCCTTCTACCTCAGGACTAGCTTAGGCACCACTTCCTCCCTAAATCATTCTCTAATCCCCAAGCTAGATTTGGTCTACTTGTCTGGGTTCCCACAGCCTCCCATTTCCAGTTTTTATAACAGCACTGATAAAAATAACAACAGTTCACATTCACTGAATACTCATTTAATCCTTAGAACAAGGTAGGATGTTATTATTATCCCCATTTTATACATGAGGAAAGTGAAGTGAAGCACAGCAACTTAAGAAACCTGTTCAAGCTAGCAAGTGGCAAAGCGAGAATTTGAACCCAGCCAATTGAGCTCCTAACCTTATACCCCTGAGGGGTATAATATTCTGTTGTAATTTTCTGAGTCCTAGTCTGTATTCTACATTAGACTGGGAGGGCCTAGAAGCAGAGCTTGAACCTGATTCTTTCTGTAAAAGTCAATAAGGGGAGAGGTCAGGCAGGAATGAACTCTTGTGTATCTATTTGGGTCTAGGATTGGCAGGCACATGGACAGGGGAGAAAGCAGCTTATAGGTCTTGGGGCCCTTACCATTCCTCCATGCGCTTCTCTAGCTCAGGCAGCAAGAACTGCTGGTGGAAGCAATAGATGGAACAGATGTTAGAGAAGATGCCATGGACAACATCAGCAGGGAAGGAACTGCGGTTCCGAGCTTCTTCCAGCAGCCGAGCACAGAACACCTGTAGGATAAGGCAGGAGTGCTCAGCCCAGCTGGGCCTAGGACTTGACTGGGGAAGGGGCAGCTTGTGGTGAGGGAGGGCAGTGTTTCTAGGCAGCTTTATGGAGCATTGGGATCAGTGTTGGTTTTGAGACCAAGGAGAGAGGAAATGGAGTTAGAATTATATATTGGGTAACAATTTAGGTCGTCAAAGTTAAGACCTGAAGCTAGGCTCGGTGCCTGTGGCTCAACGGGCTAAGGCGCCAGCCACATACACCTGAGCTGGCGGGTTGGAATCCAGCCCAGGCCCGCCAAACAACAATGACAGCTGCAACCAAAAAATGGCGTTGTGGCGGGCGCCTGTGGTCCCAGCTACTTGGGAGGTGGAGGCAGGAGACTCGCTCGAGCCCAGGAGTTGGAGGTTACTGTGAGCTGTGATGCCACAGCACTCTACCCAGGGTGACACCTTGAGGTTCTGTCCCAAAAAAAAAAAAGACCTGAAGCTAGGCATTGGAACAATGAGAAGTCAAGATCAGGGTCAAGGTTGGAATTAGATTCAGGGTCAGAGAGAAAGTTGGAATTAGATCCACTCAGTTAACAAATATTTTTGAGTGCCTGCTGTGTGCCAGACATTATCTTAGAGGCTAGGATAGAGCAATGAATAAAGCAGTCAAAAATCTCTGTTCTGGCTCAGTGCCTGTGGCTCAAGGGCTAAGGCGCCAGCTACATACACCTGAGCTGGCAGGTTCGAATCCAGCCCAGGTCCACCAAAAACAATGACGGCTACAACCAAAAAATGGCCAGGCATTATGGTGGGCACCTATAGTCCCAGCTACTTGGGAGGCGGAGGCAGGAGACTTGCTTGAGCCCAGGCATTGGAGGTTGCTGTGAGCTGTGATACCACAGCACTCTATCCAGGGTGACAGCTTGAGGCTCTGTCTCAAAAAAAAAAAAATGGCCAGGTGTTGTGGCGGGCACCTGTAGTCCCAGCTACTTGGGAGGCAGAGGCAAAAGACTTGCTTGAACCCAGGAATTGGAGGTTGCTGTGAGCTGTGATGCCACAACGCTCTATCCAGGGTGACAGCTTGAGGCTCTGTCTCAAAAAAAAAAAAAAAAAAAAAAAATCTCTGTTCTGAGGAAGTCTGGTGGATTTGAGATCAGGAATAGGGCCAGAGTTAGAATGAGGTTCACATCCAGGGGTAAATTTAAGATCTGGGTCAGAGTCAGTATTAGTTTCAGAGTAACAGTTAGGGTTAGGAATAAGGGTAAGTATGAGGATCAAGCTTGGAGTCATAATCAGAGTTGGCTTCAGAGGCAAGTTGATTTCCAGGTTAGAAAGGGCTTTTACCATCTTTAGATTCTGGCCACAATGGTGGGGCTGAGCTCAGGCCCTATCACTTCTTCCTTAAATGCACCTACTAGGTTCTGGGGACCCAAGACCCCTGAGAGGTCACTTACCTGATCCAGGAGATGGAGCCTGGAAACATAAGCCTTCTCAGTTTGCAGGAGCTCATTGGCAATGTGAAATACCTTCTGCTGCACAGTCAACTGGAAAGGAGAAGAGGGACCCTTGAGCTACCATCTTCTACCCTAATCCTCACCCAAGCCACGAGAATTCTTAGAACAGCTCACAGCTATTCTACACTTAATGCCACCCCTGAGATAATCCTGACCCCCATCTATGAGGCCCCTGGCTTTGTCCCTGACTTCCCAGTCTGTCATAAAGCCCACTGTTCAATTCCAATGACATGTGCTCCCTCAGCCAGCCACTCATTCACCCATTCATCTACTCTATTCATTCAGCATAGTGTAGTGGTTAAGCATGTAGGCTGGGAAGGCAGACTTCCTGGGCCCAAATCCTAGCTCTGACATTCACTAGCTTGTATAAATTGTTTAACTTCTCTGTATTGAAGACTCCTCATCTATAAATAAAAATAATAATAAAACTTAAGTCCATCTTGGGTTTTTTTTTGTTTGTTTGTTTGTTTCCTTTTATTAAGTCATATACACATAGATCATGAATACATTTATGCATTTGTGGGGTACAATGTGTTGATTTTGTATACAATTTGGAGTGCTTACATCAAACTAATTAATATAGCTTTCATTTCATTTACTTAATTATTATTTTAAGACATTTATGTTTGGTGGCGCCTGTGGCTCAAAGGAGTAGGGCGCAAGCCCTATATGCCAGAAGTGGCAGGTTCAAACCCAGCCTCAGCCAAAAACTGCAAAAAAAAAAAAAAAAGACATTTACGTTCTATATTTGATAGATTTGACTTGCAATATGCTCCATAGGTGTGGTCTCACCATTTATCCTCCCTCTATCAAGCCTCCCCCCTCCCTTCCCACTAAGTCCATTTTAATGGAGACAATTAAATGATTTTTTTTTTTTTTAGACAGGGTCTCACTCTGTTACCCAGGCTGATGTGTAGTGCTGCAATTATAATTCACCGTAGCCTCGAACTCCTTGTCTCAAGTGATACTCCCACCTCAGTCCTCCCTGGGACTACAGATGCATGCTACCATGCCCGACTACTTTTTTTTTTCTTTTTTTTTTGGTAGAGACAACATCTCACTATGTTGCTCAGGCTGGTCTTGAACTCCTGGCCTCAAGTGATCCTCCTGCCTTGGCCTCCCAAGGTTCTGGGATAACAGATGTGAGCCACCATGCCCAGTCTAAATGATTTAATATAAACGTTTAACATAGAAGATTGAAGATTAAGTAGTCTACATGTGTTAGTTATTTATTCACCCACTCAGTTCCCTATCAGCAAGGTCTTGCTGAGTACCTGGGGTGTGAGAAAAACACTAAAGTACACAAATATATGAAACTCAGGCTTGGCACCTGTAGCTCAGTGGCTAGGATGCCAGCCACTTACACCAGAGCTGGTGGGTTCAAATCCAGCCTGGGCCTGCCAAACAACAATGACAACTATGACCAAAAAATACCCGGGCATCGTGGCGGGTACCTGTAGTCCCAGCGACTTGGGAGACTGAGGCAAGAGAATCACTAAAGCCCAAGAGTTGGAGGTTGCTGTGAGTTATGATGCCATGGCACTGTACCAAAGGTGACATAGTGAGTCTTTCTCTCTCAACAACAAAACAAAACAAAAAAAAACCCATAAAACTCATTGCCTGTTGACTCAGTTTCCTAATTGTTAGACCATATGTGCTGAGTAACTGTCATCCTAGCAGTCCTTGGCCTTAGCTCCCATACTTGAGTTTGGTTCTGGATATTCTGGCTGAGACCTAATTTAGGTATAAAGATGCCTTCTAAAGAAATGGTAGGCTGCCAGAGCACAGAATGGGATCTGTAATGCCTAGAGGCTTTATTTGCACAGTCTGAGGTCTCCATGGGGCTCTAGCTCTTATGCCCTTCTTCTATCTATTGGGAATTCTATTTGGATGCAAGAGACTTTCCATTTTACAAATAAAGAAACTAAGTAAGGATTGTGGTCAAGGAGTACAGAGAAGAGACCAGTTCAGTAGCTGTGTGATATTGCCCAATGTCACACAGCTACTGAGTCATGTGATTTCCCAAATGGAACAAGGCTTTAAAAAAAAACCAGGATGCCCATTTTCCAGATGGAAAAAGTGAGGTTCAGTTAGTAGCTTCTGATGAGGATAGAACAACCTTCCTAGTGAGCAACTGGAACTGGGCATGGTCATTTTGGTAATCACAGTGATGGAGGCAGGGCCAGGTATTTGCTACTAGCATTTAATGCCAGGAGACCAGAGAACATAAACATCTAAAATGGAAACAATGTCCTATTTTAAGAAATATCGAGCCAGGTTAAAAACTAATCATAAAATCAAGGCTCCCTGTTTGTCCACAAAGTCCTGCTTCTTGGTGAATATGGGTCAAGTACCTCCACAGATGCCTGTCTCTCCATTGGGGGTACTGGAATTCCTTGGTCCTTCTCTTCATCCTCCTCCTCATCGTCCTCCTCTTCCAGGTCACTGTCAACCTCCTGGGAGTTGGGCCGGTGGGGGTTGGCCAAGGAAACAGGCACACTGGCCAGGGCAGGGGGCCCAGGGCAGAGACTGTGGCTGGGAGGCCCGTCATCACTGATGAAGCAGGTCTCCTCACTGTTGGATGGTGAGCTGATGCTGTCAATGCCGCTGTCCCGGTTGGGTACCTTCTCACCATCCCTGGGCCCAGGAGCCAGCAGGAACAGGCAGCGGGAGGCCTCACCCTCAGGGAGCTGAGGGACTGGTGGCTGCGGGGGTAGCTGTGGCAACATTGCTGGCTCTGGGGTCCCTGGGCTTGGGCCAGGGGCTGGCCTATCCGAGGTGACAATCACAGGCTCTCTGAGATGGGTAGTGGACACATATGTAGGCAGGGTATAAGCTTGACTAGCAGGCTTCTCCTATTCCTTCTTGTCCCAGGTTCCCCCTTCCCTCCACAGGGTCATCTAGCAACCAGACTTCAGACTTACCTTTCAAACTTCTCAATCAGTGAGGATACAGCTGCAGAACTCAGGTTGGCCTCCACCCTGGGGGCCAGGCCCTTGGCCACTCGGGGGTCTGCAGGCAGTGGACGTGATGGTGGAGGAGGGATAGGCTCAGATAGGGGGTGTACCCGGGGCATTTGTAGGTAGCTGGGCTTTGGGGGAACTGGAAAGACAGATGGGAAAGAGATCAGGGAGACCTCAATCAGCTTGGTTTAGAGGTAGCTGGAAAGGCCACTATGCCCTCTTCACAAACTCTAGGTATGCACCTTTGCCTGAGGCACACAGCGGGCCTGAGGTGAGAATCTATAATTTTTTTTTTTTTTTTAGAGACAGAGCCTCAAACTGTCGCCCTGGGTAGAGTGCTGTGACATCACAGCTCACAGCAACCTCAAACTCCTGGGCTTAAGTAATTCTCTCGCCTCAGCCTCCCAAGTAGTTGGGACTATAGGTGCCCACCACAATGCCTGGCTATTTTTGTTGTTGTTGCAGTTGTCATTGTTGTTTTAGCTAGCTAGGGTTGGGTTCAAACCCGCCAGCCTCGTTGTATGTGGCTGGCGCCCTACCCACTGAGCTATAGGTGCCACCCCTGAGGTGAGATCCTAGTAGGCACATATTAGCCCCACACCATAGCATTGTGCCTGCTAGGTAGGGTAGCACTTCCCTTGAGACCATGGTGCCTTCCTGTCCTTCTAACAAGTCCTCTCCTCTGCACTGCGTAACTTCTCCACTCTATTCCCTCCCCTGGACCTTTTTCCTACTCCTTTCTTGAACCACTTACCCTGTGGCTTTGGGCCTGGTACCCGCTTCAGTGGCGAAGAACGTTGGCTGGGGGTTTCAGTGGGGGGACCTGGGTCTGAGCGAAGCCGCTGGGGACCTTCTGGATGAGGCTCAAGGTTCTGGCCGGGGTCAAGGGATAAACTTTTAACCAGGATCCGGTTTCCCTGGTACAGCCCTGCAGAAGGGTAGAAACTAGGTGTGAAGTGACTGACTTTACCCCAGAGAGGACCAGAGAGTTGCCTATCTTACCAGGTATCTGGGCTATTGGGTTTCTCTAAGTGTCTTTCCTGGCCACACTGCTTTTCTGGGAAGCCCTTACTGTAGTCGTCAGATGGAGAGGCAGGCCCAGCACTGGGGCTAGCTGTCTTTATCAACATATAAGAGTTCTTTGTGATGAGTGCACTGATTCCATTTATGTCAGCAGGCATTATTACTAGGGAGTATATGTGTTTGCAGTCCTGGTTTATACAGTCACAATGGTATGCTCAGCATAAACCATTCTTCACCCTTTGTTTAAGGGCCTGAGAATATCTGGACTTCCTTGTCTAAAATTTGTATACCTTAGTATACTTAAAAATGATATAATTATACTTCATGAGCAAAAATTTTGCTTCTTAAAATTCTAGCTTCTTATCAGTCTGTACTTACCCCCTACTTCCATATCCACACAAACCCAGCATCCAGACTTTAGGTTATAGGGGTGGCGCCTGTGGCTCAAAGGAGTAGGGCACTGGCCCCATATGCTGGAGGTGGCAGGTTCAAACCCAGCCCCGGCCAAAAACCGCAAAAAAAAAAAAAAAAATTGTCTCAGAGTTTAGGTCATAAGAGCAATTTTAAAATAAGAAGCAGAAAATTCAGAAAAAAGGAAGGCCTTTTTGTATTGTCCTTCCTCCCTCATTGAGGATCCCCTAAAGTTACTTCTGTCTTTGGCCCTGGAATAGATGATAGGTCATGCTTATGAGAAAATATTTAGTCTAAGAAACAATGGGGGACCAAGGGATGACATATTCCAAGGGAAGGAGTATGGGCTCATGTGGTCCTGGCTAGGGAGGGGACTGTGGAAGTACCTGAGATGACAGAAGTCAGGTATGGTCAGAGAGAAGAGAGAAAAGCCTTGGATGCCAGGCTGAGAGTCAGACATCCATCCTGTGACATATGGGAGTCATGAAAAGCCTTTACATAGGCAGAGATACAGGCAAATAGGTGTGAGGACAAGAGAATGTGCAACAGTCAAGAGCTCCCAGAGGAACCACTGGCACATTTTGTTGGTTATGTTATGTCATAGCTATATGGGCTCTCACTTACAGCCACAAAGGGGCTATTACTCTGTATCACACACAGTCTCGTAACTGACCAGTCACGAATGGGGCCTCTCAGTCACAAAAAAACACATTGTGGTATTTACACTGTTTCACACAACTGGGGCTACACAAATTCAACCATCTAATAATCTGCTTTATCAGTCTCCTGAATGCCTGGTTAGTCAGCAAGACACACGCTGATGATGTATCAGCAAGATGGCGCCCGGGTAACTGCTTCCTTGCAACTGGGCACAGTGAGACTGGGGAGAGAAGACTTCAGGCATCTCTGACTGGCAGATCCTGCCCAGAAACATCCCTTTGAGGACACAGGGACTCAGCTTGAGATTTCTGGACCCCATGAGGAAGGCAAAAGCAGTGGAGAACTGGCTAGTGGTTGCGTGTGTCGCCGGCAGCTGTAAGCAAAGCAGCAGTGAGATTGCAAACTGGAAAGGACTTACCTGTGAGCTGTTTGGGTTTTTTTAGACTTGGCACTCAGTAGAACTACCTTGGGAGAACTTGGGCAAGAGTCCGGAGGTCTTTAAGTGGTGTCTAGGGCCCCAGACTGAGCCACCATGCCAGATTGAGCTGACAGTGTTTGGTTGTGAACCATGTGGAAACATTGTGGGACAAATGCCCTGGCAAGCTCCACCTTCAGGGTCCCAGAATAAGCATCGGCAGGAGTGAGTAATCTAGTGACTGAGCAGCCTAAAGGCAAGGACTGAGACTCCTTGCAGCCTTAACCCTCAGGGGCATAGAGTGAGACCGGTTTTGGCATACTGGGTAAGTGGATAGCCACTTAAGGAGTGATCCCAGTGACTAGTGCTTTCCTAGGAAAGCTTCTGCTTAGCCCATGTTAGCAATTTAAAGTGCCCTTTAAGCGGGCTGAGGAGAGATTTAGGCTCCCCACCCTGTAGGGTTTGAGAAAGCATTAGAGGCCTCCAGTCTCCATTGCTGTATCAGCATTGTCATTAACATATCATACCCTAGAAGATCACCTGTTGACCGGACAATATTCAGCAAGATATATTTACTGCTTTGCTTTTGGTTTTGTTTTGTGTTGTGTTGTTTTTTTGTGTTTTGTTTTTAATTTCAACATTTTCCCTATAGATTTTTCTTTTTTTTCTTCATTTTTCTAGTTTAAATATAATTTTCCATTGTTGCCTTTTTCAACAATTAGAACTTCATTTTTGCTAGTGTTTCTACCCCTATTATTTGGTTTCTCCCCAAAATTTATCCCATCAATTTTTCAGTTTGCTTCTTTTGGTTTGATTTATTGCATTTTTGTCTTTCCTCTCTACTTGGTGGAGGTGGGGTACTGTGTCCAAACAAGCTAGCAAAGAGCTGCTGACCTCAAGGGAACCACTCAACCCGGCACCCCCAGAGGTTGGGGGATCTTAAGGTTGGGTCAAAGTATCCTACGGTGCACCTATATTGGTCCTCTCTCCCTCTTTATGTTCCTCTCTTCCTTTTGTCAATATTCCCTTTTACCCACCCCCTCTCCTTTCTCTCTCTTTTTTTCTTTCTTTTTTTACCTTCTTGCTCTTCAAACTTCTCATCCTTTTGGTCCTGTACCAAAAGGACTCATTGAAACCCTAGTCCAGAGGCATGGCAACTTAAGATCAAGAGGAAGTGAAAGGAAAATTAGGGCAAGGAAACAGATAAAACAAATCACTCATGAGGAAGAATCAGCAGAAAACTCCTGACATCATGAAAAACCAGTCCAGAGCAACCCCCACAAGGGACTGTGAGGTAGCTACTGCAGAGGATTCCACCTATAAGGAAATGTTAGAAATGACAGAAAGGGAATTTAAAATACACATGATGAAAACAATGAAGGAAATGAAGGAAACAATGAAGGAAACTGCTGATAAAGTGGAAAATAAACAAAAGGAAATCCAAAAACAGAATCAAATAAGAGATGAACGAGGCTCAGCACCTGTGGTTCAAGCGGCTAAGGAGCCAGCCACCTAGGCATAAGCTAGAGAATTCAAATCCAGCCCGGGGTCCACCAACCAACAATGATGGCTGCAACCAAAAAATAGACAGGCGTTGTGGTGGGCACCTGTACTCCCAGTTGCTTGAGAGGTGGAGGCAGAAGAATCACTTGGGCCCAGGAATTGGAGGTTGCTGTGAGCTGTAATGCCACAGCACTCTACCCAGAATGCAAAAAAATAAAAAAAATAAAAAAAAGAGAGATGAACAATATGAAGAATACCAAAAGGATATAGCAGAGCTGAAGGAACTGAAGCAGTCAATAGTCTATTGGGGAACTTAAAGATGCAATAGAAAGTATGAACAACAGATTAGACCATGCAGAAGAAAGAATCTCAGAGGTAGAGGATAAAGCTTTTCAGATAACTCAGATTGTTAAAGAGGCAGAAAAGAAGAAAGAAAAAACAGAACACTCACTGACAGAATTATGGGACTTTATGAAGCATTCAAACATACGAGTTATAGGTATCCCAGAAGGGGAAGAAGAATGCCCCAGGGGAATGGAAGCCACAGTAGAAAATATTAACTTTTTTTTTTTATTATTGTTGGTGATTCATTGAGGGTACAAGAAACCATGTTACACTGATTGCATTTGTTGGGTAAAGTCCCTCTTACAATCGTGTTTTGCCCCTAAAAGGTGTGGCACACACCAAGACCCCACCCTCCTTGCTCCTTCTCTCTCTCTGCTCTTCCTTTCCCCACCCCTCCCTCATTCTTTCTCTCTCTGCTCTCCCCATCCCTCACCCCCACTGTGTGAATAATTGTCATTAATTGTCCTCATATCAAACTTGAGTACATGGGATTCATGCTTCTCCATTCTTGAGATGCTTTACTAAGAATGATGTGTTCCTCTTCCATCCAGGTTAATACAAAGGCTGTAAAGTCTCCATTTTTTTTTTAATGGCTGAATAGTATTGACCTCATATCAAAATAGAGTATATGGCATTCATGCTTCTTCATTCCTGTGATGCTTTACTAAGAATAATGTGTTCCACTTCCATCCAGGTTAATAGAAAGGCTGGAAAGTCTCCATTTTTTTTAATGGCTGAATAGTATTCTGTAGTGTACATATACCACAGTTTGTTAATCCATTCCTGAGTTGGTGGGCAATTAGGCTGTTTTCACATTTTGGCGATTGTAAATTGAGCTGCAATAAATAGCCTAGTGCAATTGTCCTTATGATAAAAGGATTTTTTTCCTTCTGGATAGATGCCCAGTAATGGGATTACAGGATCAAATGGGAGGTCTAGCTTGAGTCCTTTGACAGTTCTCCATACTTCCTTCTAAAATGGTTGTATCAGTTTGCAGTCCCACCAGCAGTGTAAAAGTGTTCCCTTCTCTCCACAACCATGCCAGCATCTGCAGTTTTGAGATTTTGTGATGTGGGCCATTCTCACTGGAGTTAGATGGTATCTCAGGGTGGTTTTGATTTGCTTTTCTCTAATAATTAGGGATGATGAGTATTTTTTCATATGTTTGTTAGTCATTCATCTGTCTTTTTTAGAGAAGGTTCTATTCATGTCTCTTGCCCATTGATTCATGGGATTGTTGGCTTTCTTCATGTGGATTAATTTGAGTTCTCTATAGATCCTGGATATCAAGCTTTGTCTGATTCAAAATATGCAAATATCCTTTCCCATTGGGTAGGATGTCTATTTGCTTTGCTTGTTGTCTCCTTAGCTGTACAGAAGCTT
>CAUYON010125216.1:0-10196 GCA_963573935.1 Arctocebus calabarensis
GGCCTCGGCCGAACTGCAAAACAAAAAAATAGCCGGGCGCTGTGGCGGGCGCCTGTAGTCCCAGCTACTAGGGAGGCTGAGGCAAGAGAATCGCTTAAGCCCAAGAGCTGGAGGTTGCTGTGAGCAGTGTGACGCCATGGCCCTCTACCCAGGGCGATAAAGTGAGACTCTGTCTCTACAAAAAAAAAAAAAAGTCACACTAGAAAATATTCTGAGAAGTTCAGGAAATCTTCTGTAAATCAATCAATCTGAGAATTACAGACTTTTACCAGTGTCTGCTTTTTCTTGGTCTTCCCCCCCCCACCCAGTTTTAAGAAAAGAAGAAATACTTACATGAAATTCGCATTTTGAGGGGAAACAATTCAGAAACCTCAAAACGAAACCAAGTGTTTAAAAATGCCCTATATCCTCACAAACAGATTAAACCATAAAAGTAATAATTTTTTTTTTAAATTTGGTTAAGGGAAGAGCAGTATGTTTAAATACTAGATATTTTTACAATTCAACTTTACAGAAAGTGCTTACTCATTTTTCAAAGAATAGAATCAGGCTCTACAGTGACAAGCTTCCTAAGGTAAAAATACTTGATTCATAGAAATTCAATTGAAGCAAAGAGATTCAGGAATAAATCTAGTAAGAAAAATAAGGTTCACCTACAAGTTTACAGCCAACTTACCTCTTTTTGCTTTTGATGTCAAGTAGTGCATAAAAAGAGAAAAAAATGTATGTTTAACTGATTCTAATGTCATTACATATGCCTTAGTCCATAAATACCTACTTGGAGAAAAGGACTCTAGAACTCGTTTTTTAAAGGACCCTATGAATAGAGGTGAAGCCAGGACTGTTTGGAAAGCCAGAAACTTTAAGATTAACTAAGCAGCATACTCATTCAGGTACCTGTGCCAGGGCCTGCGCTGGTACCACTTGGCCAGCAGCAAATCATTCCGCTTCCTACTCTAAATTTCTGATTTTAGTTGTTAAGATCGAAACTAATCATAGGCTGATTTTCTACTCATAGTAAACACAATCGTTTTTTCTTTTTTTTGGCCGGGGCTGGGTTTGAACCCGCCACCTCCGGCACATGTGGCCGGTGCCCTACCGCCTTGAGCCACAGGTGCCGCCACACAATCTTAAGTACAATGAAGAACGGGGAGGAAAGGCTGAATTTGAGCAAAAAAAAAAAAAGACTAAATGATCAGCATCAGAGCAGCAAAAAAACCCCTTAAAACGAAGAAAATATGTCTCCTCCAACTAAAAAATTACCAATGTTTACATCCACTAAAAATAGGCTTAGTTAAAATAACAGTCCTGATTTAGAGCATTATCCTGCCAAACAAATTACGTATTTTCATATAAATCTTCAAATGCAAATTTTTGAAGTTACAGAAGTTGTTTCTTTTATATTATTTATATGTAACTATTTATAACAATTTATAATTCTTTCAATAATTACTTTAAGAGGTTAAAATCTAATATAGTCCATCTCCTGGGAACATCCACTGCCTCCTGAGATTACATGGGAATGGCCAGCTCCAGAAGGGCTCCCTCAGAAGGAGATCTGACCTGTGACCTGGGCACACTGAAGTGGCACCAATAATCTAAATGCCAAAAAAAAGAGGAAGCACATCTCCAGGGTCCAGTGATGACTAAAGTCAAAAAAGAAACTTGGCTTTCACATGCACTGCTCACAAAGACACTGCTTGTGATACAAAGACACTGCTTGTGATATTGACAGTGTATCAATGAGCATTTTTGGCTGAGAGGTGACAGAGGACAAGGAATTTAATGGTTGTAAGACTTATTTATGACTCTGCATTCTTTAAAGTGAACAAAGAAAAGAAATGAGATCAAACATGTAGAGATGTGATTTTCCTTTTTCCTGTCATCCTTTTCAGGCATAATATACTGAGGAAACAGAAGAAAACCGGACAAGACCATCAGATGATAAACAGGTGCTTGTGTGGAAAAGGGAACATAGAGCCTGCAAGAGGAATCCCGGAGGGTCGCAGGGATGCTTCGCTGCCCTACACTCAATATCGTGAATCTCTTTGCGTTAATTAGTAAGGCAAGTTTAATTACTGGGTCACCTTAAGTTGTCTAGTTATAAGTGAAATGGAACTACATTTTTTTTTCCTAAGACAGAGTCTCTGTTCAGCCCAGGCTAGAGTACCCTGGTGTCAGCCTAGCTCACAGCAACCTCAAACTCCCGGGTTCAAGCAATCCTCCTGGCTCAGCCTCCCAAGTAGTTAGTGTTAGAACTACAGGCATCCAACACAATATAGTTTTAATTTTTATTTATTTAACTTATTTTTTGAGACAGAGTGTCACTGTTGCCCTGGGAAAGAGGGCCTTGGCATTATAGCTCACAGCAACCTCAAAGTCTTGGGCTCAAGTGATCCTCTTGCCTCAGCCTCCCATGCAGCTGGGACTACAGGTGCCCACCACAACTAGTTTTTCTATTTTTATTTTATTTTATTTTTTTGAGATAGAGTCTCATTTTGTCACCCTCAGTGCAATGCCTTGGTGTCATAGCTCACAGCAATCTCAAACTCTTGGGCTCAAGTGATTCTCTTGCCTCAGTCTCCCAAGTAGCTGGTACTACAGGTGCCTGCCACAATGCCTAGTTATTTTTAGAGATGGGGTCTTGCTTTTGCTCAGGCTGGTCTCGAACCCATGAGCTCAGGCATTCCACCCATCTCAGCCTCCCACAGAGTTTTTCTATTTTTAGTAGAAAAACTACTAGAACCCCTGAACTTTGGCAGTCCACCTGCCTGGGCCTCCTAGAGTGCTAAGGTTACAGGCGTGAGCCACTGCACTGTCCTCCAAACTACATTTTTATTATATCATATAAAACAAAAGTGGGAAGTGGAAAGCGTGGCCTTTTGTGAGCCTTACAACTACAGATCATTAATGCTATGCTCATAGCCAGAGCTCAGACTCCTTCAGACCCTGCCTAACTCATTCAGAGCTCAGAAGAGCCCCTGAATCATGGCCTAGTATATGTTTTCTTAATATTGTTTGCATATATGAAAACAATAATAATATTGTTAGATAATATTGTCAGATAATGCTTTATACTTAGAGGGTTTGTTATAATAGAGGCTGTTATGTAGTTACAGTGAGGGCAAATAGTAGAACACAATAGATTAGGGCCAGCAGACTTGATTAAATAGTACCTGTGTGAGTACAGCATAGAATTTTCCCCTGGATACGATGGGGAGTGGCCCCAGCTGCCACCAAAACCCTTCTTTGTAAGCAGGGCTTTGGGATACGAAGGGAAGACAATAACAACCGCACATTGTTTCACTATGCACAGATAGTTTTTTCTATTTTTAGTAGTGATGGGGTCTTGCTCTTGCTCAGGCTGGTCTGGAACTCCCGAGCTCAGGCAATCCTTGGCCTCCCAGAGTGCTAGGATTACAGGTGCAAGCCACTGCGTCTGGCCTCAAAGGCAGATTGTTGTACAAGTACCCAACTCCCTGGCACAATAGATTCCGAAGAAACTAAGATTTAGGTGCTGTAAACAAGTGGTTGTAGGTTGATGGAATAAAGGCTGTTCTCTGTCTTGAGGGTGGAGAGTGCACACAGGTAGAAGGTGTGAGATAAAACATGCAATGGTTTTATCCTGCATTAAGACTAGTTATTATTGGGTGGAGTAGTCTGAAGCAGGTGCTATGATCTAGAAACTAACCCTAGAAGTGCCTCTTTTGGGTTTTATATCTGCCAATATTTGCAGTGAGCCAAAAGGATCCATTTGGGATTTGGACAGGCTCAGCTATTGCCTAGAATGTTTCAACCCACCTGTTCTTCCTCTGCACCTTGCCAGACACAGCCATATTCAGCACTAGGTAGTTGGACACAATTAGGACCTAATCACTTTTGCCCTGAACAATTAAGACTATCAGGCTGGGGGCAGGTGAGATGGGTGCATTGCCTGAGCTCAGGAGTTTCAGACCAGCCTGAAAGAGAGCAAGACTCTCTGAAAGCAGCCAGGCGTTGTGATGGGAGCCTGTAGTCCCAGGTGCTTGGGAGGCTGAAGCAAGAGGATTACTTGAGGATGAGCAAGAGGATTACTTGATTACTGGTTGCTAGCCAGGTGCTGTGGCGGGCACCTGTAGTCCCAGCTACTTGGGAGGCTGAGGCAAGAGAATCGCCTAAGCCCAGGACTTGGAGGTTGCTGTGAGCTGTGACTCCACGGCACTCTACCGAGGGCGATAGAGTGAGACTCTGTCTCTACCAAAAAAAAAAAAGAGTTTGAGGTTGCTGTGAGCTATGATGCCAAAGCACTCTCCCCAGGATGGCAGAGAGAGACTGTCTCAAAAAAAGAAAAAATATATATGTGTTGTAAGTACTTGCATAATAGATGCTAAATTTTGATTCACAGAAAATTTACAGAATGTATGGATTACATGTTGAAATGATAATATTAGGAACATCCTGGCCAAATATATTATTCAATTAAATTTACTTGTTTCTTTCTTTCTTTTTTTTTTTTAAGATAGGGTTTTTAACTTTGTCACATGCACTAGAGTGTATTTGCATCATCATAGCACAGTGCAACTTCCAACTCCTAGATTCAACCCATCCTCCAGCCTCAGCCTCCTGACCATACCAGGTTAGTTTTTAATTTTTTTTCTAGAGACAAGGTCTTGCTATTTTGTCTAGGTTGATTTTGAACTCCTGTCTCAACCTCCCAAAATGCTAGGATTACAGGTATGAGCCACTGTGCCCAGCCTCTTTCTACTTTTTCTAATGTGGCCATTAGGGAATTTAAAATTACCTACATAGGTCACATTATATTTCTGTTGGATAACGCTGGTCTACAATGTGAGATTTATAGCTGTTATTTTCTCTGTTATACACATGGAAACATTTCAAGCTTTCTCAAAGGGTTCAAGGATGTCTTTACTTCCTTTCTGTAACTTCTGATTAAAAAGAAACAAAAAGGGCTCGGCGCCTGTGGCTCAATGGGCTAAGGCGCCAGCCACGTACACCTGAGCTGGTGGGTTCGAATACAGCCCGGCCCGCCAAACAACAATGACGGCTGCAACCAAAAAATGGCCGGGCGTTGTGGCGGGAGCCTGTAGTCCCAGCTACTTGGGAGGCAGAGGCAAGAGACTCGCTTGAGCCCAGGAGTTGGAGGTTCTGTGAGCTGTGATGCCATGGCACCTGATCCAGGGTGACAGCTTGAGGCTCTGTCTCAAAAAAATAAATAAATAAAAAAAATAAAAAGAAACAAAAAGATGAATTGATATAAAAGAACCAAGATATATTATGTGGAGAAAAAACCCAGCATGCATACATATAGCAATGTTAATGGCTGTGTCAATGTTACTGTTAATACATATATAAAATGCATAATTATTTTTAATGTATGTATATGCATTTGCTTAATATATGTGTAGACTGTTTCTGGAAGGATACCAAAATTGGGTAGGCAGAGTTGTGACAGAGATCTACTTTCTACGGTATAATCTTCTATACTTGTAAAATTGTGAAATATCATTACCTATCAAAAAACAAATTTTTAACTATACTTAAAAGTTATTTTAGAAAAGGAATAAAAATTAAAAGTTAGAAAAGTCTACTACTCTATACTATATGGATTCATAAATTTTGTCCTCTAAAATGGGTATTTTTTTTTATCTTTGCCTTGAATTTTAGGCATGTATATAGTTAAGATATCCAAATAAAGAAACTTCAGCAAGAAACAGAAGCTGGCTGGCTTAAATAGTAAGAGTCAATAACTGACTTGGAAAATTTCCAAGTACAATTGTTCCATAGATTTTACTGGACTACCTATATTAAACCATCGCTGAACTACACTGTTTATGATTCTAAATATTGGAAGAGCTACACATACAGACAACTTAACAAACCACATAAAGTTGTTTATTCTGAGATACTATATGAAATTCAGAATAATTATCAATTATACAACAAACTGAAGGCCTACAACATGCCAAGTATTATGCAAGATCAAGGAGGCAAAGTTCCTTCCTACAAGAACCTTGCAAACACACAGGGGAATTGGGATTCTGCAACCAACTCTTTGGGCCGTCTGCAGTGGATCCTAAATGGGGAAGCCGCTAATTTCACCTAGCTGAGGCAGGAGATCAGGAAAGACTTCATGATGTGTGCACATTTGTTTTTTTTGTTGTTTGTTTTTTGCAGTTCGGCCGAGGCCGGGTTTGAACCTGCCACCTTCGGTATATGGGGCCAGTGCCCTACTCGCTGAGCCACAGGCGCTGCCCTTGCACATTTGTATATGACATTAAAATTGGCATCTGTGGCACACATAGCTGAAACCTTCGCAAGAGAAAATAAGAAAGGGAGAAAAATCTTAGAATTCTGAAGTATTTTTATATGAAACTAGTTCGCTGGATAAAAGATCGTAACACTCAGATTTGAGGAAATTCAGTATTTAATCTAAACAAAGCAAATATAGAGCTATCTGGGGGAAGACAGATAAATTCCCCTATTGTTCAGTTTTCAATTAGATGTCAGTTACAGGGACAAACGGAATCTAGTAAAGAGACAAATCTTTCAGATGGCATCCTTCACAACTGGACCAACCAATCTGAGATCTTTCTATACTAAAAGACGTCCTAAAAATAAAATTTTAGGACATAGCCTTTAAAGACATATTGAAAGAAATGAAACGTGGGGGTGTTGTACATCTCTACTGTAAATTAAATCATGCCTATCCCAGAAAAAGAAAGAGAAAGACCTGCAGGATGCATAATTCACCAAAATTTGGAAACCTGAAGTACTTTCTAATTGCATATCCTATTGGGCCAAAATGTAAACATGTATTTTTCCACATGTCATCAGTAATTTTGTGAATTAACATTTCTGAGTTAACTCTTGCTTTGGCAGATTGCAAACTAGAGACAACACGGTCTAGGTCCCTCTGCCGGGAATGTCCAGGGCTCCCTCTGCCGGGAAGAACTCTGGGGAAACTGTAAGAAAATATACCCTTCACAGGGAGGACACAGGTTTCCTCAGACTACTGTTCACTCCTACAATTTCAAGAATCGAATCCTGTGGAAAAAGCAAGTATAGTGATATGGAGAAGTGGAACACGTATAAACAGAAAATCCTCTATAGGAAAAAACAGTAATTTATGAACAGCAAAATGCTGAGGCCATTGGTTCAAGAACAGCCGAGCTCCTTTCACATACTAAACCCAGGACGAGGGGGCACAGGCAGGAAGAGCAAGGATCTGATTCCCATCTCCACTGCCTCTCATCTGTGTGTTTCCTAAGTCTCTGTACCTGCTTCTTTATCTAGTCTGTTCTCCTCCTCACTATATAATAAAAGTTTAATCCTATTCTTGCAACTGTTAGCTCTGCCTGCGGTAACATCTGTCCTCACTGGCCAGGCCCTCTGTCTTCGGGTCCCTGTCATCTTCAGCCTCGCCTGCCATCACTTCTAATCCCGCCCCAGCCTGCAGGCATTCGCTCAAGGTGTCTGTACAAGCGGCCCCTCTCCTATGAAGCCCTTCTCACCACCCACACCTGCATGCCTACCTCCAGCGTAAAAAGGTCTAGCCACCTTCCAAGGCCAGCTTTGCATCTCTTCTGGAAGGATGTTCCTAAGCTAATTCCTTGATTGAGTCTAGAAACATTTACTAACATCATTATTTATTTGCCCACCTACTTCCCCTACCAGACTATGAGGTTGTTTGAATATCACTGTATACCAAGGGCTTAAAAAAGTGCCTGACACATAGTAGGTGTTCACGGAATTGTTACATGTTGATGAATGAGTCAATGAGCAAATGGGTTAATGAAAGAAATGTGATGTGGGTGCATGCTTAGGAACCTAGGCTTTGCTATACGACAAACAGGCAAATAAGCGTTGATTTGTTTGATTGTAGTGAGACATAAAGGTAATTTTCAGTATGAATATGTTGGGTGTGTATTGCTGCCTACATAGCAAAGGGGTAATTAGGTGTCTAAGGTTGACACATTTCTGTGAATTGCTTTGAAAACTGGTAAAATCTAAAATATCACTGAAAACTTTTCAGATTTCAAAACACTCCCATTCTCTCACACTACTTTATAATGTCAAAGAAAAAGGGGATGAGGAGGCAAAGAAGAAAGGAAGGGAGAGCAAAGGGAGGAGGTATTGAAACGGAAAGGGAAACAAACAAGGTTATTGCTTTAAGAAGAGAGTTTGGGCTCAGTAGCACAGTGATTATAGTGCTGGCCACATACACTGGGGCTGGTGGTTTCGAGCCCGGCCCTGGCCAGCTAAACAACAATGACAACTGCAACCAAAAAACAGCTGGGCATTGTGGCGGGTGCCTGTAGTCCCAGCTACTCAGGAGGCTGAGCCAAGCTTTTTCTGGTTAGAAATTTCTTTTTTTCCTTTCCTTTCTTCCTTCCTTCTTTCTTTCTTTTTTGAGGAAGTCTAACCTTTGTTGGAGAGTATCATCGTAGCTCACTATAGCCTCAAACTCCTGGGTTCAAGCGATCCTCTAGCCTCAGCCTCCCGAGTAGCTATTTTTAATAGAGGTGGGGGCTTGCTCTTGTTCAACCTGGTCTCAAAGTCACTCCAGACTTTAAGCAATCCTACCCCCTCAGCCTCCCAGAATGCTAGGATTACAGGCATGAGCCACTGTGCCCAGCCTAAATTTTTTTTTTTTTTTTTTTGTGACAGAGCCTCAAGCTTGAACCCTGGATAAAGTGCCATGGCATCACAGCTCACAGCAACCTCCAATTCCTGGGCTCAAGTGATTCTCTTGCCTCCTCCTCCCAAGTAGTTGGGACTACAAACGCCTGCCACAACACCCGGCCATTTTTTGTTTGAAGCCGTCATTGTTGTTTGGTGGGCCCCGGGCTGGATTCTAACCCACCAGCTCAGGTGTACGTGGCTGGCGCCTTAGCCCTTTGAGCCACAGGCGCTCAGCCATTGGCCCCTTTTTGATTCAAATTCATCAAAGCTGGTAGGCACGACTCAGATTAGCTGGTAATTGAGACTAAAAACTAAGATGAGCACGTGAAAGGACACTGGAGTTTGTGTGCCAGAATGAGGCTAAAAAGCAAAGAAGAGGAAAGTCATCCTACCATGGCCAAAAACCAGAATTTCAGGGGTTGAGGTCACAGAAGCCAAGCCAAAGTCAGAGTCACAGGCCAGAATTTTCCCCTAAGAGGTTGTGCTAATATAGCGAATCAGTACCACTAATACAAACATTCTACTACTGTTGACAATCGGTGTCCCATGCTAAAGATTACTGTCCAGGATTGAGAAATTGTGCCCTTACAAGATGGGTTTTTCTGCTCATACTCTCAAAGAAATGAAGTTTATTTGAAAATATCTCTTATATCGGCTCGGCACCTGTGGCTCAACGGGCTAGGGCACCAGTCACGTACACCTGAGCTGGCGGGTTCAAATCCAGCCCCGGCCCACCAAACAACAATGACGGCTGCAACCAAAAAATGGCCAGGCATTGTGGCGGGCACCTGTAATCCCAGTTACGTGGGAAGCGGAGGCAGGAGACTTGCTTGAGCACAGGAATTGGAGGTTACTGTGAGCTGTGATGCCATAGCACTCTATCCAGGGTTCAAGATTGAGGCTCTGTCTCAAAAAAAGAAAAAAAAAGAAAAGAAAAAGAAACTATCTCTTATTTATAGTAACATTTTATATTCTGCATCTTCAATTGTTTTTTGTTTTTTTTTTTTTGCAGTTTTTGGCCGAGGCTGGGTTTGAACCCATCACTTCTGGCATATGGGGCTGGCACCCTACTCCTTTGAGCCACAAGCGCCGTCCCATCTGAAATTTTTTTTTTTTCCTGAGGCAGAGTTCACTATATTGCCCTCGGTAGAGTGCCGTGGCATCTCAGCCTACAGCAACCTCAAACTCTGGGGTCTCTTGCCTCAGCCTCCCTAGTAGCTGGGACTACAGGTGCCACCCCAATGCCCGGCTATTTTTTGTGGCAGTTGTCATTGTTGTTCTAACTGGCCCCAGCTGGTTTCGAACCTGCCAGCTTTGGTGTATGTGGCTGGTGCTGTAACCACTGTGCTACAGGTGCCTAGCCTGCATCTTAAATTTTTTTGAGACAGAGCCTCAAGCTGTCACCCTGGATAGAGTGCTGTAGCATCACAGCTCACAGCAACCTCCAATTCCTGGGCTCAAGCGAGTCTCCTGCCTCTGCCTCCCAAGTAGCGGGGACTACAGGCGCCCGCCAC
>CAUYON010125218.1:0-29304 GCA_963573935.1 Arctocebus calabarensis
CCCATTGTATAATCGATATTGTAAAAATTGTAAAATATCGATTATACAATAGAATAAATATGAGCCGTATAATAGTATTATTTACTCAGTAAAAAAAAAACAAAACAAGACAGCCCCTAGGTAAGGCTTTTCCTGCTTGCAATCTCGCCATTGCTGTGGTTACAGCTGCAGGCAGCCTCCGATGGAACAAACGCAACCACCACTTGCCAATTTTCCACCGTTTCTGTCCTTGTGGGATCCAGAAGTCTCTCACTGACCTCCTGTACCCCAAAGGGAAGCCTCTGGGCGAAACCCACCAGCCAGAGATGCCTGGGGTCCTCTCTCCCCACTCTCACTGTGCCCGGCTGCACAGAAGCTGCTACTTGGCCACCATCTTCAATCTGGAAAATGTTATTTTTAATTAAGTTAAATGTGCCTTTTTTTTAAAATTTCAGTATAATGTGAGGGTACAAACAACTAGGTTACAGTGTTTGCATTTGTTAGGGAGAGTCCCTCTTATACTTGTGTCCTATCCAAGAGGTGTGCTGTATATATCCTTACATTGTCCCCATTAACTTGGAGCACATAAATCCCCCTACCTCTTCTCCTTTTCTCCCTCTTTGTTCCTCTTCCCTATAACTTGAATTGAGTTTTTCTCTTATGTGGGTGTGTATTAGATTGTCTGCTGGCTTCAGATTAGTATTGAGCACATTGGATACTTACTTTTCTATTCTTGTGATACTTTACTGAGAAGAATGTGTTTCAGCTCGATCTAGGTTAACACAAAGGACATAAAGACTCCACCTTTTTTATGGTTGAATAGTATTCCATGGTTTGTTATACCACATATACCACAGTTTGTTAATCCATTCCTGGATTGATGGGCATTTAGGTTATTTTCACATCTGGGCGATTATAAATTGAACTGCAATAAACAATCTAGTGCACATTTCCTTGTAATAAATGTTTTTTTTCTTCTGGGTAGATGCCAATAATGGAATTGCAGGTTCAAATGGGAGGTCTAACTTGAGTTCTTTGTGGATTCTCCATACTTCTCTCCAAAGAGTCTGCATTATTTGGCAGTCCCACCAATAGTGTAAAAGTGTTCCCTTCTCTCCACATCCTCACCAACATCTGCTACTCTGGGACATTGTGATGTGGGCTGTTCTCACTGTGGTTAGGTGATATCTCAGAGTGGTTGAGATGTGCCTTTTTCTGATGATTAGGGACAATGAGGACTTTTTCATATTTTTGTTAGCCATTCATCTGTCTTCCTCAGAAAGGTTCTGTTCATATGTCTTGCCCTGTGATAGATGGGATTGTTAGCTCTTTTTTTTTTAATTGATTAATTTGGTTTCTCTGTAGATTCTAGTTATCAACCCTTTGCCAGGTTTGTAACATGCAAATATCTTTTCCCATTCTGAAGGTTGTCTGTTTACTTTAATTATTGTATCCTTAACAGAGCAAAAGCTTTTCAGTTTAATTCCCATTTGTTTATTTTTGTTGTTGTTGGCATTACTAATGAAATATTGTTCGTGCATTACTAATGAAGTATTGTTCATAAAATCAGACAAGATCGAGGGTTTCTCCCATACTTTCTTCTAGGATTTTTATCGTTTCATGCCTTAGATTTAAATTTTTTACCCATCTTGAATTAAGTTTTTTTTTTTTGACACAGAGTCTCACTCCACTGCCCCGGGTAGAGTGCTATGGCATAACAGCTCACAGCAACCTCAAACTCTGGGGCTTAAATGATCCTTTTGCCTCAGCCTCCTGAGTAGAAGCTGGGACTATAGGCACCCACCACAGTGCCTGGTTAGTTTTTCTATATTTATTTATTTTAGTAGATACAAGGTCTCACTCTTGCTCAGGATGGTCTTGAACTCCTAAGCTCAAGCAATCCACCTGCCTCAGCCTCCCAAAGTTTTAGGATTACAGGTGTGTTGACACCACATCTGGCTTTGAGTCAATTTTTGTCAATGGGGAAAGGTGTGGGCCCAGTTTCAGTCTTTTATATGTGGTTATCCAGTTCTCCCAGCACATTTATTAAATATGGATTCTTTTCCCCAGTGTATTCTTTTTGTTTGGTTTATTAAACATCAGATGGCAAGAAGAGACTGGTTTCATCTCTTGGTTTTCTATTGGTTCCATATGTCTGTGTATCTATTTTTGCGCCAATACCATGCTGTTTTGATCACTGTGGACTTGTAATACAGCCTAAAGTCTGGTAGAGTGATGCTGCAGGCTTTGTTTTTATTAGTAAGAATTGCCTTGGCTATCCAGGGTTTTTTCTGGTTCCATACAAAACAAAGAACTATTTTTTCTAGTTCTTCAAAGTATGATGTTAGTATTTTAATGGTGATTGCATTTAATCTGTAGATGGCTTTCGGTAGTATAGACATTTTAACAATGTTGATTCTTCCCAACCAAGAGCATGGTATGTTCTTCCATTTGTTAATGTCTTCTGCTGTTTCTTTTCTTAAGGTTTTATAATTCTTTTTTGTAGAGATCCTTTACCTCTTTTGTTAGGAGGTATATTCCTAGGTATTTCATTTTCTTCGGAGCTACTGTGAAGGAAATTGTGTCCTTGATTTGCTTCTCAACTTGGCTCTTATTGGTGTATACAAAGGCTGTTTTATGGACATTGATTTTATACCCTGAGACATTACTGTATTTCTTGATCACTTCCAGGAGTCTTGCGGTTGAGTTTGACCTCATCTGCTCCCCTTTGGATGCCTTTATGTCCTTCCTTTGCATGATTGCATTGGCCAGAACTTCCAGATCTATGTTGAGTGATAGAGGATATCCTTGTCTTGTTCCAGTTCTAAGTGGAAAAGCAAAAAAAAAAGAAAAGAAAAAAGAACTAAGTGGAAAAGCTTTTGGTTTTAGTCCCTTTCAGAGTATTAGCTATGGGTTTGTCATAGATGGCTTCAATCAGTTTAAGAAATGTGCCTTCTATGCCTATTTTCTTAAGTGTTCCGTGTTAGAAAAAGATGCTGAATTTTGTCAAATGCTTTTTCTGCATCTATTGAGAGGATCATATGGTCTTTGTTTTGCTTCTATTGATATGGTGAATTACCTTTATGGATTTGAGTATGTTAAGCCAGCCTACTTCATCCCAGGGATGATGTATAATTTCTTTATTGTGTAGCTGCAGTCTGTTAGCTACAATTTTATTGAATATTTTGGCATCAATATTCATTAGTAAAATTGGTCTGTAGTTCTCCTTTTTAGTTTGGTCCTTTCCTGGTTTTGGTATCAGGGTGATGTTTGCTTTATAAAAATGTATTGGGGAAAGGTTCTTCTCAATGTTTTGGAATAGGTTCTGCAGTATAGGTACAAGCTCTTCTTTGAAGGTTTGATAGAAATCTGGTCCAGGCTTTTTTTTTTTTTTGGAAGCTTTTTTATTGTTCTTTCCATTTTACTGAGAGGGTGAGATTCCAGGTATTGGTCCATTTCCTCCACATTGTAAAATTTCTGGGCATAAAGTTTCTTGTAGTAGTTAGAGATAATCTCTTGTATCTCTGTATGCCTTATTTTTTAAAAAAGCGAAACACCTCAGGAAGTGTCACTAATGTGTTATTGGAATAATTAGGAAGTTGGAAGGAAGAAAAATCCATTTACCAAAAGTAAAACGTAAATGAATTGGAGTTATAGTTTTCATATTTGTTTTTATGTTTAATTAGAAAATTGGGAAGACAACAGAATTAAGAATCTCTCAAAACTCTGTATGGAGTGAGCTTTCCCAATGAGGAAGCATTATAAGGAATTAGAAAGGAAAATGGGCTCGGCGCCTGTGGCTCACCTGAGCTGGCAGGTTCGAATCCAGCCCAGGCCCGCCAAACAACAATGGTGGCTGCAACCAAAAAATGGCTGGGCATTGTGTCGGGTGCCTGTAGTCCAAGCTACTTGGGAGGCAGAGGCAGGAGACTCGCTTGAGCCCAGGAATTGGCGGTTGCTGTGAGCTATAATGCCACGGCAATCTATCCAGGGTGACAGCTTGAGGCTCTGTCTCAAAAAAAAAAAAAGAAAAGAAAATGAACAGATTTGTAACCACCAAAAGTAAGGAGCAAGCAATATTTAGGGAAGAAAATATTATTTGCAGCAAATAAGGCAAAGTGTTAGTGAAGTTCAAATAATACCAAAAGCTTCCCTAACTATGTCAAATTGTTTATAGAAGCAAAGTTGGAAATTTTATGTTTATCAAATTAGGTAGAAAGCTTTAAAAATTTTTTCTGTGACTTATGTATTCATTGTTGTCAAAGATGCAGAGAAATATTCTCATATATTTGTAGACAGTAGGGTAAAGTAACCCTTTGCGAAAGCAGTCTGGGAGAAGAGTAGTGTTTAATAATTAAGCATCTGAGACTGTATCTTAAGCTTATTGTAAAATACAGAAAACATTTTATATACAAAGATCCTCTTCACAGCATTATTTTAAAAAGTAAAAACTTCAGCTTTCATTATATTTTTGAAAATGATTTGACCTATGGCATCTATGATTTTGGGTAACAAGAAACTCACACAGTAAGTTTGGTTTGGTATGTTAGATTTACCTGATACATAAAAATTTTCTCTGACCAGGGAGTGTTTAGCATTTTGATAAATAACTTCTTGTTTTAAGCCCAGGCCATTCAGCCCACCTGTAACTTCCAATACCAGCCCACCTCCTGCTGCTCCTTTAGCCCGGGCAGAAAGTTCTTCCTCTATCTCATCATCTGCTTCATTGAGTGCTGCCAATACTCCAACAGTAGGTGAGTGTTTATCATCAGTTACACGTGAAATTTAGCATGCAACATGTTATCAAACTTTTTTTTTTTTAATGAGGTAGTGAAAAATTTAACAGAAATTTTGTTTCTCTGGAAGCACACCTGGCATTATCAAACTGGCCCACATTTTCCTTTTCTGTTTTGGGACCTAAATTATCTGGGTAGAGGAATTTTAACTGTGGTTAGCATGCTGTTAAGAATGAGTCAAATTTAAAAAAAAAAAAAAGAATGAGTCAAATTTATAAACTGCTGATTAATATAAATAGTTGAAGGCAAATTATATGCAGTTTTTAAAGTATGAACTGATAATTGCATTTCTGAGAACATTTGTGTTTTAAAAACAATTGCATTTTGGGAAAATTATTGATTCAGTGAAAGAAGGGGTTTTGTGCTTGCAGTGAATTATATTTTCCACAACAATTTAATTATAAAGATTTAAAGAGCTCTTAGTACAGCTATATAAACCTAATCCTCACCAAACAAATCCAGTATTTTACTACATCTAGTTTTTGCTCAAAATTTTTTTTCTGTAAATTTTTTTTTTTCAGTTCTTCCTCTAAATTCTT
This sequence comes from Arctocebus calabarensis, assembly GCA_963573935.1. Lineage (NCBI taxonomy): Eukaryota > Metazoa > Chordata > Mammalia > Primates > Lorisidae > Arctocebus > Arctocebus calabarensis. The sequence continues at coordinate 5,315 of CAUYON010125218.1, forward strand.
ACTACCTTTCTTACTCATTATGAGTAAATAAACAAGGCACAAAGCCATTTAAAGCAGGTGTGTTTTAAGGAACAATAGCCTCTTACCAAAATTTTATATATCCCTATTGCTGCTGGCTTTAGGTCAGTGGTCCTCAACCTTCCTAATGCCTCCTAACCCTTTAATACAGTTCCTCATGTTATGGTGACCCCCAACCATAAAATATTTTTTGTTGCTACTTCATAACTAATTTTGCTACTGTTAAGAATCATAATGTAAATATCTGATATGCAGAATGTATTTTATTGTTACAAAGAGGTCAGGACCCACAGGTTGAGAATCTCTGTTTTAGGATAGTAATTAACTGATCTTCGATCATGCAAATTACTGATTTGCACTAAGTAAGCACTAATTCAGTAATGTTCAAAGTGTGATTCTTGGACTTGTAGCATCTATATGTATCACCTGGATACTTGTTAGAAATGTAGACCCTTTAACCCACAAACTCCGGGAGGAGGCTAACATTCATTTGAACAGGCCGTCCAGGTGATTCTGCTGAATGCTGAGTTTGAGAACCACAGCCCTTATTAACCTAATCTTACTACATCCAATTTAATTTATCACAACTCACTTAGAAGTACATCGTGTGTGTGTGTGTGTCTGTTATAAAAGATAACATAAGTAATGTAGCCTAGAATGAAATATAAAATAGTTTGATTTCAAAATGTCCAGATATGACTCTTCATCCTATTTTCAATACTTTAATGAACATAGCATTTTTCCCATCTTTTAATTTTGTGTAAACTGAATATATCTAAGAAGTTTAGATATTAAAACAAGTCCTTTTATTTGGTTTAATGAATACATCATTCTTTTTTTGAATATGTGGTTTGTTAATTTTTGTTTTCATATTTTAGTCATAAAAAACATAGATGAACTCTCCTAAAAATCAGGTAGTCTAGATAAGTAAAATAAGCTTCTGTTTTTTCCCATCATCTTTGAATTATTCAGAAGATTTTGTTTATGATGGAAACTTTAATTTTGATTGATTTGATATGGATTTCTTTTTGGTTTGAGCCAGTGCAGGCAATAGGAGACCAAGGTAAAAGTGATGATATAGGCAAGCCCACTTATATGTGGATTTTGTACAACAAAGGTTGTTAAATTCTACCTAAAAAAAAAATCTCTTTTTCTTTATCATAATGATTATTCAGCCCTCCGTTTAGATTTAAAATTTTGATTTCTTCTTGTTTCTTCAAAATGTTTTCTTTTCCTGCAATATTTTGTTTTATTTAAATATGATAGATGATAATTTGATTGGGACACTGTCTGAAATTGAAAAGCACTGTGAAACATCACCAGGTATTGTATCAGAAGCAAATATGTGTGTTGACTAATGATCCTTAAGTGTATCTAAAATACTTCGTTACCTAACTTTTCCTTTTCCAGCAACATATGGTGTTTCAGAATTCAAGAATAATGCTAAGATTAACTATCTTAATTTTCTGCTAATTATGTCTAGCTGCTCTACGGATCTATTTATATCAGATCTTCAATGATAAAAACATGTAATATTTTTGCATTCTTCCGTTTCTCTGGTCTCTTTACCTCAACATCAAGAAATATCAATAAATCTTAACTCTAAAGCTATCAAAATTAGAAAAGAAGTACAAAGAATATGTTAATTTCAAAGGCTGTTGTCCTAAAACAATACAGATAGTGCCAAAGTCAAAAACACAGAGGTAGGAGATAGTTGAGAGTAAGCTTCTGTTTTTTTACTCTTTGAGTTGAAAGGAAGTGTACATAAATATCCATTGATCATTATAGGAGGGTACCCTATACTCCTTATTCAAGTTTATAAGTGCTCTGCATTTTTAGAACATACAAATGTCTAAATACGCAATAATTTAAACCAAAATTGGAAAGCACAGTATATTCGTAAGAATATATTTTATTTTTTAATTTTTTATTTTATTTACTTATTTTTGAGACAGAGTCTCACTATGTCACCCTTGGTAGAGTGCAATGGCATCACAGCTCACAGCAACCTCCAACTCTTGGGCTTAAGTGATTCTCTTGCTTTAGCCTCCCAAGTAGCTGGGACTACAGACACCCACCACAATGTCCAGCTATTTTTTTCTTTCTTTTTTTTTTTTTTTTTTTGGTTGCAGTTGTCATTGTTTAGCTGGCCCAGGCTAAGTTCAAACCTGCCACCCTTGGTATACGTGGCCAGCATCCTACTTACTGAGCTGTGGGTGCCGCCATATCCTTAAGAATATAAAGAAATTTTTATTTCTAAAAAATTATTTGAGGGCAGTGCCTATGGCTCAAAAGAGTAGGGCGCAGGCCCCATATACCGGAGGTAGTGGGTCAAACTCAGCCCTGGTCAAAAATGGCAAAAAAAAGGAATATAAAAAAATTTTTATTTCTAAAAAATTATTTGGGGGCAGTGTCTATGGCTCAAAAGAGTAGGGCACTGGCCCTGCCAAAAATTGAAAAAAAAGAAAATTATTTGGAATAATATAGTATAAAATTATGCTGTTTAAGGAACTTAAGTACCTATTTCCTACGTAAATTCACTTTTTTGAAGTATGCATTTACAATCTTTTTTTCATTTTTTAAATTAAATCATAGCTGTGTACATTAATGCAATCATGGGGTATAATGTGCTGGTTTTATATACAATTTGAAATATTTTCATCAAACTGGTTAATATAGCCTCCACAGCATTTTACAGTATGATCTTAAAAGGAAAACAGAAATAGAAAATTCTATAGAGAAATGTCAAATGTTAAGTGGCTTTTGCATTTTTCTTCTGCTTTCCAATACTTTCCTCTTCTTGCCAATATTTCAGTAATGGGTGTAACAGTTTACAGGGAACAGCCTGAGGAAGAGTGAGACCCTATCTCTACTAAAAATAGAAAAATTAGCTGGGCATTGTGGAAGGTACCTGTAGTCCCAGCTACTTGTGAGGCTGAGGCAAAGAGAAATGCTTGAGCCTAGGAGTTTGAGGTTGCTGAGAGCTAGGCTGACCCTATAGCACTATACCCAGGGCAAGGAAGTGAGACTCTGTCTCAAAAAAAAAAAAAAAAAAGATGAAGAAGAAGAAAAAACAGTGTACAGGGAAACTATTGGAAGAATTCTCATATTATATGCCCAAATTAAATAGTTGAAAAGAATAACTTTGTAGGTTTCTTTTGATTTTTAGAAATAAAGCATAGTAGACATTATACCTTTGACTGTGTATAAATACTCGTTTGTGTTGAGTTACTCAGAAAAAACAATTTCATATTTAAGAGAATATTTGATAATTTATTTTTTAAAAGATTATTATAATAAGTACTGGTGAGGATGTAGAGAAATTGGAACCCTTGTACACTGTTGGTGAAAATATAAAAAGGTACAACTACTATGGAAAACAGTATGGCAATTCCTCCAAAAATTAAAGATAGAATTGCCCTGTGATCCAGCAATTGCACTTCTGAGTATGTGCCCAGAAGAATTAGAGACAAGATCTCAAAGACATAATTGTGCATTCGTGTTAATAGCACTATTTGGCTCGGCGCCTGTGGCTCAGCAGGCTAAGGCACCAGCCACGTACACCTGAGCTGGCAGGTTTGAATCCAGCCCCGCCCGCCAAACAACAATGACGGCTGCAACCAAAAAATGGCGGGGCGTTGTGGTGGCGGACGCCTGTAGTCCCAGCTACTTGGGAGATGGAGGCAGGAGACTCGCTTGAGCCCAAGAATTGGAGGTTGCTGTGAGCTGTGATGTCACTCTATCCGGGGTGACAGCTTGAGGCTCTGTCTCAAAAAAAAAATAGCAGCACTATTCACAATAGCCCCAAAGTGGAAGCAACCCAAGTGTCATTGATGAATGAATGAATAAGCAAAGTGTATTGTATACATACTATGGAATGGTATTCCTCCCTAAAAAGGGAGGAAATTCTGACTTAGATTATAACATGGTGAAACTTGAGAACATTGTGCTAAGTCAAATACTGTATGATTTCACTTATAGGAGATGTTTAGAGTAGCCAAACTCATAGAGATAGAAAGTAGATTGGTGGTTACCAGGGGCTGAAGGAAGGAGGGAATGGGGAACTATTGTTAAACAGGTATAGTGTTTCACTTTGAAAAGATGAAAAGAGTTTTGGGGATAGATGATGGTGATGGTTGCATAGTATTATGGATGTATTTTGTACAACTGAACTGTACACTTAGAAATGGTTAAAATGGTAAATTTTATGTTTATTATACCACAGTAAAAAATAAGGGAAGAAATTATTATAGCTTTCATATTTCTCTGAAATGTGCTTTCCTGAATTTCCAATGACCCTCTTTATTAGAACAATATATTAACAAAAAAGTGAAGATTGAACTAAATTAGTTTATAGCGAAGTTCCCCACTACACAAACATATAGTTGCATAGTTATAATTAGTAAATTTATACTTAGTCTGCTCTTTTCTCTTAACATTTTCTCATGTACATCCCAAAGCTTAATGCCTCTTGGGCGGTTCCATATCTTTCCCTTAATTGCTCTTACCTGTTTGAACTTTGAATCCTTGCCAAAAGTCATTTTTCTCTTTAATCTAAAATCTGTGTTCAGAGTGATCTTACTAAATAAAAACCTTAATAATGTTTCTTTTAAATGTTGTCAGGGGGTTTTAGTGCCATAAGGTATCATACCCTGACATGGCTCATAAACATTTCTCCAGCTTCATCTGCATGTCCTTTCATCATTGCAGTCCATCCTTACTTAATTTATTGGCTTCTGCTATTGCTTTTCCTTCAAAAAGGCACAGTTTTTTCATATCTCCTTAGCAAAGTGCCTGGCACATATGAGTGGTTAATAAATAGTACCTGTTGTGATTTTTGTGACTAAGTTTTTATATCATTGAGTTCCTTATCTTCACATGATTTTTTTTTCTTTTTTACCTTCATATGAAATTTTAAGTTGTCTTCTTAAATGGGGGGGTTTACTTTTCCTAGTGGCCTAGAAGCAGCAGTTCTTTTCTCCATCTATTTTTTATCACTGAACTGTTTTTCTTTTTCTTTTTTTTTTTTTTTTTTTTGAGACAGAGCCTCAAGCTGTCACCCTGGATAGAGTGCTGTGACATCACAGCTCACAGCAACCTCCAACTCCTGGGTTCAAACGAGTCTCTTGCCTCCGCCTCCCAAGTAGCTGGGACTACAGGCGCCCGCCACAACGCCCGGCCATTTTTTGGTTGCAGCCATCATTGTTGTTTGGCAGGCCCAGGCTGGATTTGAACCCGCCAGCTCAGGTGTACGTGGCTGGCGCCTTAGCCCGTTGAGCCACAGGCGCCGAGCCATGAGGAATTTTAATATGTGAGTTTTTCAGGTTTTTTTTTAATCTGCTATATTGAGGCAGAGGAATCAAGTTTCAATAACACTTACTGTTTTTTCATATATTAATGATTTATCCCCCCTCCAAACGAGTAACATGTGACTATTATTAGGACTATATTTCCTTGAGAATTTGTCATTGAGAGACATTACTACAATGTCTTAAAGACTTGATGTGGTGAGTATAATTGTCATAAGCATTTCTATAATGTCAATGTAGCTGCTTTATGCTTGCCAGCAATTCATAAGATTTTGCTGCAGTGTTGAAAAGGATATTACTGTGGTTTCCTGCCGGAGTTTCTATAGAACAGTGAGAGAAGCAGGGGAGGATGTAGTTGGTCGTGGTTGTTTGCTCATACCCTGCTGCTCTTTTCTTTTTTGTAAAAAACAGGAAGCTAAAATTTGTTCTTAACTTAGTGCAATTGATGGTTATTAAGGGTTTTTCTTTGTACCAATAAGGGACAACGTACAAATGAAAAGGTGCGTTCCTGCCGTAAACTCTTAAAGAAATTGAGATTAAGACATTAAAGAGGTTTAAGCACTCAGAGGAATATTTATTAACTCTGGATGTACATTCATTGTGATAAAATTGCTTAGTTGAGATTGTTTTCAAATTTATAAATGTTTAAATTTTATCATGAATAACTTTCCAAGTGTGACATTAAAACATATTTTGAGGAAACACTAGTTAGCTCAGAGAGGTTTTGATTCTAGTTATGGCACCAAAGTTCAAATTAGTTTTTCAGTTTTTCTCTATTCTTCTGATTGCTCAGCTGATTAGTTTTGAGGGGAACTGGGCACAAAACCATAATCCAGAAACAAGGTAAAATGAAATGACATGCTTCAGCCTAATAAATGAGTACTATTTCATCTGATGCTATCATAAATTTTAAAAAGGAAAGCCATGCACGAAAGAATATTTGTAACTCAATCTGAATAGGAAAGATTTAGCAGAAGCCCTATCCGTGGGGAAGCACAGCCACTGTGGGGTATGGAAAATGGAGTAATGATAAGTTTTAGACCTCACAAAACTGTGGGAGCTTTGCCTTGGCTTTTGCATCTGGCATGGCGTTGATGTCATCATAGGTTAGCAGAGCTGGCCGTTGGGAAGAAAAGCTGGCTTTGAAATGGAATCAAGCAAGGAGAAACTGACACCCCAGACACAAACTGGAACCTGCATTTGATTTCACATCTCCTCTGACCTCAACCACCCGACCTGCAGGACCAGAAGCTGGTATTCTTCACGGCAAAGCTTTTCATGCACCTGACCCAGAAGCAGCAGAAAAAGAGCTGGTAGGAGGCAAAGGGCCAGAACTGACACCAAGGTGAACTGGGAGGTAGCGAGCTGCACTCAGGGCCCTATACTGACCTTCAGAGCACAAAGTTGCTGTTTCACTTCGACTTCCAAATCTCACATAAATTAGCTCGGTAGCTAACTGCAGTGAAGAACAATTTAGGAAAGAGAATTGTGGGAACTAGTTTCCCTCCTATCTGAGTTGATGCCTGATACAAAACCACTACTAAAGCTAGCTAATCAAAAGAGAAATGTTTACAGTCAGGAAGTCCCTTGTTTTGAGTTCTATAGAAAGCCTTTCAGCCTGAAGGATTCCTAATCCATCCTGCTCGAGGATTATGTTTAAGAAGCTTCTATGTACTTCTACAGGCTCCTACAAGTGTTCCTCTATATGCAACTATAAATTGTTCTCTTATTTCCATCCCCAAACGGGAATTTCAGAAAAGGTAAAGAATAAAGAAGTACCCAGATTCATGTTATTTAAGCCACTGAACTCAACTCTTCAAAGCATATATCATGTGCTGAATAAAAATCGGTGAGATTAACTCTGCACGTGGCTGGATGATGTAGTGACGAACATATTTTCTGCCATAATAGATCCAAATTCCATTTTTAGATTTCCGTAGGTGCTGCAGAAAGTTCATATAATATAATGTTACAGAAAAGCAAAAGCTCGATTAGAAAGAAGCTGCCACTCCGGCTTCTTTTATTGTTTTGTTTTGTTGTATTTTGAGATTCTTGCGTGGAAGGATGGATGCATCGGCCCTGCGTGAAAAGGGGATCTCACCACAGTGGCCATGTTCATCCAGCCACGATAGCCAGGATTCCTACAGGGAATGGGAGCTTGGCCTCTGGATCTTCTGAGAATCTTTCCATCTTCAAGAGTCTTTGCATCTTTATCACTGACGCTCAACTTCTCTTTTCTTTTGTCCCAACTTACTTGATAAATGGTATTTGCAGGACAGTTCCCTCTATAATTCCATCTTGTTCTTTCTTACCTAAAAAAGCACATTGAAATATAAGTAATCTAATTTGTAAAATAAATAAATAATCTACAATCTACAATCATTTAAGCATTGGTAAGAAAAGTCCTGTCTTTTGTATAGGCACAAGAAATCCATTGCTCAAATATTCCACTAACCCAACCATGTTTCTCAGTTTACCCCTTGGCAAAGCAAGAAAAAATAAGCCTGCTTGGTTTTTTTTTTTTTCCGCAAAAATACCCACAAAAACAAATAAAAATGGAAAAGTTCATTGAAATGGAGGAAAAGATATTAGTGTTATTAAAATTCCTTTAGTATTCCACAACTGATAAAATTAGGCAATGCTGGGGCAGGCTCTGGATGCATGAATTGTGTCATTGTATACGTTGATCTAATGCAATCATCTAGGAGCGTTTATTTAAGCAGGATGTGTTATTTACCTATTGTTGCAAATCCCTGCCCTTGAAATGGGGTGACAGAGCTTAGTATATACAAAGATGACTGAGACTTTTTCCTTACCCATGAAGGAATCTATGGTCTAAAGAGAGAGATAATGTGGAAAAAAACAAATGAAAACAGAGGAGGAAGTATTGAGTGTGGGCTTACGATGAAAGTAGAAATATTATGATTCTAAAAAGGTAAAGTTTTAAAGTTCCATCCCACTCTACACATAAAATGCCAAAGGCCAAAAAAAAAAAAATCCTAATAATACTGAATGCAAGCAAGGATGTGAAGCTACCGGAATGCTCCTGTGTTGCTAGCAGGGATGCAAAGAGGGACAGCCATTATGAGAAACATTTTGACTGTTTCTCATAAAGTCAAATATTCACTTACCATATTACCTGGCAAATGCTCTCCTATTTCAGTGAAATGGAAACATATGGTAATACCAAAACCTGCATATAGTGGCTCTATTCGTAATCAGCAAAAATAGGAAATAACTCAAATTCTCTCGACTAGGAAATGGACAAACAGTGGCACATTCATGCAATGAAAGCCTACCCAGCAATAAAAAGAAATGAACTATCCATGCACATAACAGCAGGGAGGGCGCTCAAATGTATTATGGTAATGGAAGAAGGCAGACTCAAACAGCTCTGTGCATTTACATTTATATGACATTCTGGAGAAAACAAAACTGCACAAGTAGAGAGCAGAGGAGTGATAAATGTGAGGAAGAGCCTGACTGTAAAGGAATCATCAAGGAGAATTTCTTGAGGGGAGCGATAGGACCGTCCCATACCTTGACCAAGAGGGTGTTTATCCATAAGCTTAACTCTTATGCTTACGAGCATGTCAAAACTCGTTGACCTATACACCAAAAAAAAAAAAGAGTCAATATGATGCTACGCAAATTGTTTTAATTCTCTAGACAACTCCCCCCCCCCAGGATCATGGTCTAACAAAGTGTCAAACCGGGGCCTGCGGGCCACATGCAGATTACTAGAGGCCTGTTTTGCTTGTCTGTGGTGTCAAATATTGTAAATATTAGGTATGGACCTGTTTTTGCTCATCAGCTTTCATTAGTGTTTGGGGGGGGGGTTTGTTGTTGTTGTTTTTGACACAGAGTCTCAAGCTGTCACCCTGGGTAGAGTGCTGTGGCATCATAGCTCACAGCAACCTCCAACTCTTGGGCTCAAGTGATCCTCTTCTTCAGTGTTTCTATTTTTAGTAGAGACAAGGTCTCGCTGTTGCTGAGGCTGGTCTCAAACCTGTGAACTCAGGCAACTCACCCTCCTCGGCCTCCCAGAGTGCTGGGGTTACAGGCATGAGCCACTGCACTCAGCTTAGTGTCTGTGTTTTTAATATGAGGACCGATGCAACTCTTCTTCCAATATGTGGCAGGAAAAAAGAAAGGTTGGGCGCCCTTGGTAGACTGTACTCCTAGTTCTGAGTTCAGAAAAGCAGGCCATATGGAGATGATGCTAATCCCGCTCTCTGTTTATTGACACAGAAAAATGTGCAGGCTGAACAGATTTGCCTTCTGATGTCCAGAAATGTCGGGTTCGTTTCTCTCAAAACTCTCTTTAAATGGATGGAGGCAAGTATCCTGGGACCCAGAGTGTCCGCTGACAATTCTCTTGCCTAAAAATAATGCTCCGTGAACCATCTGGTGAGCACACGTGTGTGGGAGCAGTGTGCACTCGCTGTGTCCCCTGCCGTCTGTGCGTGAATGGGGCGTGCTGCACCCCCACAAACGCTGAGAGAAGCTATTCATTCCAGCATTATGTACTGAGGTCTTACTATGTCCGGAGAGCTGCATAATGTGCCCTCCGAGCTAAATATTGAGCTTCTGAGGGTCCCCATCACAAATGGAGCTCATAATGCAGCGTGAGAGATGAGACGCGTGCCTCAGTAACAATGATGCCATCAGACCGTGGGAAACCTGTAACAGAGGTTCCATCACTCTGCCATGGCTGTTAAGAGGAAGAAGACATCGCTTCCTGCATCTGGAAAGGATGACTTCGTGCGGAGTGTGGCATTTGTCTAAAACTTGGAGACTGCAGTAGTGTCTAAGCTCTTAGAGAAGTGGGTCCTTTCCACCTCATCCTCCTACAATACCTGACCCAGTCCCTGGTGCAGATACAAACACCGATGCTTCGGAATTAGCAAATGAAAGAAAGAAAGGAAAAGCAGCATTTTCAAAAACAGAGACTCAACACACCCAGGGGGCATGGCCTGAGCAGGAAAATGCTTCGTGCATGTTTGAAAAACTGAGACTAGTTCTGTTTGGCCAAAGCATTAGGAGGGGTTAAAGGAAGTCGTGCTCCAGTGTTCCAGAACTGTGTGGGAGAAAGTGGAGCGGTCCAGGTTAAGTCGTTTGGACGTTTTCAGTAAAAGGAGCCACTGAAGGATCTTTGAGCTGAGAGTGATGTGACCAGATCTGTGTGTTTTAAAAGATGTCACTTGACAGTGATTATCAGGCAGGGACTATTACTGTGATAAACGCTGCCTTGGAGCAAAGTGGAGACTGTCTGGTGCAGGCTGCGTCTCAGGCGTGGCTTAGTGAAGGCTGTCGTCGGCATGTTGCAGCTGGAAAACAGAAGCCAGAAGACCCAGGGTCACATCCTAACTGTGCTTCCACATGCTGGGACGAATCGCATACGTTTCTAAAACCTTGCTTTTTCATATACAAGGTTAGTGCAGACATGGTAGGAGATAGTATCTGTGGGCGTGTCGTATATTTTAAAGAGCTGTATAAATGTAACAGGTATTGTTATCCAAGTCTCAGTGGCTGGAAAGAAAGTTGCAAATATTTCTGGCAGAGATACAATGGGGGAGGGGAACTGCCTGACTGAGGCGGTGGTCTTCAGCCGGTGTGCCGTGGTGTGCGGTGAGAGGATCTTAGGTGTGCCTCGAAGAGTTGTAAAGATCATTAATTCAATTATTTTCTTCAAAAGCTCGAAGCACAATAAATATATCCCTTTGTTACTTTTTTTTTAATCAACATAATGTAAGTGGGACGTGGAAGTTTAACTCTAGGTTCAAATGTGCCCTGAAAAACAGTTGAAAAGCACTGGTGTAGGGCAAAGGAGTGAAGGCCGTCAAATGACTGGGAGAACCTTGGTGCCATTACCAGAAGGATATACGTCAAGAGGAACAGTCCTGTTTGGAAGATGACCTTGAGTCTACAGGTAGGCATTGAGTTTGGGCTGCTGGCCCAGAGGTAGGTCAGCTATCAGCCCCGTTGGTGTAGAAAGCAAAAGAGAGGTTCCTGTCTTGACAGCTATTACAGTCAGCACCGCTGGACATGATGGGAGTAAAAGAGATTACCAAGGAAAGGAAAGGAAATGGCAAGAGAAGAGAATTCTCGGCAAAACGCATATTTAGGGGTCTGAGAGGGACTTGGTTTGATCGAAAGCTACCAAGGGGCCATCTGAAAGTAGAAAGAAAAGCTGGCAAAGGAGAATCAGGGAGAGGTGACCAGGGATGAAAAACACTTCCCGGAGTTCAGGATGGAGGAGGAATAAAATTCCAGCTCCTCGTCTGAAAACTGAAAAACAAACACCGCCCTTGGGGGTTTTTTGTGAAGAGCAGATAAGAGATAACAGTGCTAAATTTGATCACTAATACATAGGAGTTTAAAATGGGAGCTATTATTAGTTTAGTTATTGAACATTTATCCTCATTTCCAACATCCTTTAGGGATTTTTAAAAATGTGACCCAGACTTTGAAAGAGTTATATGTGATGTTGCCTTTTTTTTTTTTTTGGATAAATCATAGGCTAAATTTGCTGCATAATAACATCTCCTGACCTTTAAAGGGCAAAACGTAGTTCATCCTCAGTTTTAGAAGCCCTGCATACTGTTCTGACAAGAGCATATTGTTTTTCAATAACTCTCAGGAGAGTGTCCTGCATGGAAAAACAAACTCCTCTCTTCCCGGCCGAACTTGAACCCTCTCCAGGTACTCAGGATAAGAGCTACTTGTTCATAAGCTTTCCTGTGCCCTAATGTAAGACACACTAAAGCTGGATTTCAGCCCCGGAAGAGGCAATGAGATGCATTTATGAAAACTTAACCGATCCAGAAAACCCCTGTTGAAGAGGAAAAAATGAAAAAGAATATTCATTTCATGTACATCCCTTCAGGATTTCTTATGAAGAAGTGACCAAGACAGCATAGGGCACATTGAGTTCTGTCACATTGATAACGCTTCAGTTTTGCATCTCAGCTTTGATTCATGCAAGAGCCAGTTTCTTCTGCCAAGAGAAAAAACAAATCCCTCTGTTCAGGATTGTGTGTTTCTTCTCAAATCCACCACCTTAAAAATGTCTGCAATTCAGGCATCACAGGGAGAGAACGCCATCCCTCTGAGAAAAAACTGTCCAGGGCACAGAGCAGGGCACAGTGCTCTTCAAGGTCCCTGCTGGTGCTGAAATGTGATGGCACTTTATTCCCTATGTTCAAAGAGTTAATCAAAACTAGTGGGCGCTCCCAAGAAAATGTCATCGTGTGAGGTAAGGGTGCCGGCTGACACTGAAACCAGCACCTTTTCTTCTGTATTTACAGAAGTCAGTAAAAATCAAGATTTCCATGGCATCGGCCTGCCCATCTTCCTCCACTGTGGGGTTCACCATGACTTTCCTCATAGCCAAGAACACATCAGCACACACACCGAACCATTTTCTGTTTTCTTCAGCCTATATTTTATGGAATAGAGTCTTTCAGTTTTTTACTCATTTCAAGTTATGGAACTTTGAGATAATTTAGTCTATCTATGATAGATGTAGCCCTAGAGCCAAATTTCCCAATCAGTATCCCAGGCCCTCCCCCACTCTTTCCCCTCCCCAGCTCTCTTTCTGCATAGACTCTGAAGTTCCAGGCACCAATGGCCCCATGGACCACAGGGGTCTGAGTCTTTGCTTAGGTTCTTCCCTCTGCCCAAAGGCTCAGCTTTTATGACTCAGCTCAAATCTTCTTTACCCTGTGCTAGAAAGTAGCACACAGTCCATGGGTCAGTTTAGATGTATTAACTACAGGAAACTAAATTTTGTAACATACAGCCTCCTAATTTCAAAATTGTAAGCATATAAAATTATATGCACATGTTCCTTTAAATCTTTACCAACACCTCCAGAATGTGTCTAAATTACCCTGCTGTTAACCATTTGCTCTCTGATGCTCCCGACACACTTTCCTCTACAAGTCCTACAAGTCCAGTACAAGAGTTATTTGGGGGGTTATCTTCCCTGAAGTGCTCTTTTATGTATCTTTGTACAGTCCCCACAGAACTTAGCACAACGCCCTGGATATAGAAAGCCTCAACGTGTATTTATTGAATTCAGCCTAATTCTCCATTGAGTTCAGTAAGGAATTCCTCAAGATTCTGAGTCTGGAGTAGTCGATTTTTATATGATTTGCTTTGTAACTATTTTTGTGGTACCACATTCTAAATCCTAGTAAGATTTAGACAGTTATTTCTCTGTGTGTGTGTTTTAATGAACCTTGTCTCTCTTATAACAAGAGAAAGCATGTATTTCCCCTGTCAGTACTTGAAGACTTTTCCTATCCATTCATTTCTAAAGATTTTCTGTTTTCTGCTCATTCTGAAAGTCAAGAAGTTCCTGGAACCTGGAACCAGTAAAAATGAATGAAAGAAACATAAGAAATGAATATATAGGAGGGTATGCACACAGGAAATGGAAACACGTTGAAATGGGAGTCACAGCCTAAAAAATACGAAGAAAAAAGACAAAGGATCTATAGAACATTTTTTAAAGTAAGCTTCCAAAACATGATGAGATGAAACCGTAGATGAAAAGCAACTAGACTCTGAGAAGCACCGGTGAAAAGTGAACTTGGCCGGAAGGCAGAGGGCAGAGCTGCTCTGAAATTGGCCCCGGACAGAGCAGTGAGGGAGCAGAAAGCAGAGCCCCAGATTTCAGGGATCATCACAATCCAGTGGTTATAATGAACAAGGCCCCCCTAAAAATATCATCTGCACGACTTTAATAAGACCATGAATGGAAACTATAGTTTTAATGAAACATTTTCACATTTTGTAAATTGGCACTCTGCCTAATTTCTACTTCCTCTGCTCTGCTGTTATTAAAGCATTCAGAGACTAGCTAGCTTGGTGAATATTAATAACAAGAAGTCTGCTCAGGCCTAAACATATGTGGACAACGTTCCTATCAACTTTTAGGAAAAAAAAAATGTCTCCCATCACCATCTGAGTGTAATATAATTGCATGTGTGGCAAATAATTAACCAAATCTTCAAAGTAAACATTGATTATATTTTTGTTAGGCAAATTTTTTTACAGATTTATGAGAACTTTAATGTAAACTCTGAGACTGTGATTCATAATTTCCATGACAGCAAAGTGGGGTTTGCTCACTCAGCCACCTCAAGACATGAAGAGGTCATTTTTAGTGAGTGAAGTGCCTATATGTATTTGAAAAATGACTTCTCACTTCACACCCTGGAGAGCTTCTCCCAGAGCTCATATGAAACCACCACTGAAGCCAGAGAGAGGCCACACCTTGTCACTGGTCACGCTGACATGGCGGATTGCAAACATCTCTGACTTCCAGTTATCTGACTGTTGACAAAGGATATTTCTGTTGTGTAGATAGTCATATGATATTGATTTTTATTATAAACTACTCTTCCAAGCAGTAAAACAAACTCAGAGCAAATAATTCTTGACTTGTGATAGCTTGGGCATAATTCTCATCATTGCTAGGAAATAAAATAAACCTCAGTAATAAAAACAGCTATTCTTGTGTGTTAAAGTGACTTTGTTGGCAATGTGTTAGACATTACCGGCCTTACGTGAGATCTTATTTTTCTCATTAACTTATATCCACTCTACTTAATGATTTGTAATATCCTATTCCAATAAAATGAAATCACGCTTCTTCGGATGCACGTAGGGCATCGAAAGACAGCAGTGCGTGATAATACAGATATACCTAGATGTAAAATGAGAGACCAGAGGAAAAACATGTAAATCGTGGGTTAGGAATGGCTTGGGGATGGGAAAGTTGAAGGAAGGCTGGGTTGAGATTATTATCAGGGGAATAGAGAGTAGGGGAAGATGTATTCATTTCCTTGAGCTGCTGTAAGAAATTAGCACAAAGTGGGTGGCTTAAAACAACAGGAGTGTATTCTAGATCAAAATGGCCACAGGCTGGTTCTTTGCAGTGTCTCTGAGGGATAATCCATTCTGTACCCTTCTCCTAACTTCTGGTGGCCACCTGCAGTCCTTGGCATTTGTGGGTGCATCACCCCAACCTCTGTCTTGGTCTTCATAAGGCTTTCTTCCCTACATGTCCATGTTTATGTTCACGTTTTTCTTTTCTTATATGGCCCACCTGACCCAGTGTGACCTAATTCTAACTTGGTTATATCTAGAAAGACCTTATTTTCAAGTAAGATCATGTTCACAGTTTCTGGGTGGACTGAACGATTGGAGGACAGTATTCAGTCTGGTACAGAGTGCATTCAAAATGTAAGAAGCAGCACGGATGAAGGCAGAGAGGCGGTGACATATCTAAGCAACCATCATTCCCTCTCGTTGGCTGGAATCAAAGGCTCTGGGGGCCCTAACAGGAGGCATGCGGTGTTAGAGGGAGGTAATAGTAGCCTCATCTCAAAGAGACTTGCCAAGTTCAAGAATTTGAACTTCATCATGAAATGTGTGGGTGCCATTGAAATATCTTAATTCTGAGAGTTACATGGACATGTTTGCATTTTAGAAAAATCCTCTGTCAGGAATGGAGAGACTTGAAGAAGGTACAGATGGGAGACAGCAAAATTATTTAAGAATAGGGTGGCACCTTTGGCTTAAAGGAGTAGGGTGCCAGCCCCATATGCCGGGGTGGCGGGTTCAAACCCAGTCCCAGCCAAAAACTGCAAAAAAAAAATTAAGAAGTCCTTGAAATTATTCTGGCAAGAAATGATAAGAGCTACATTAAATCAGCAGTCAGGAAACCAGAGAGGAGGTGGCTTGATGCAGGAGCTATTCCAAAGAAAGGATCTGTAAGGTGGTGGTTAGTTAGATATGAGGGTTGAGGAAAGAGTGGTAGAGGGCTTTGAAGATTAGAGCTGGGGTGGAGACATGAAGGTGACACTTGCTGAGAAAGTTAAGAAGAAGGAACGTACTTAGAAGGAACATTCTCGGACATATTTAATTTCAGATATCAATGAGACTTTTAATTGGAAAGCGCTGTTTTGGAGATTAATAGAGAGTTCAGCTAAAGATGTTTTGAGATTAATGTACACATAAGTAATTGGGTCCCCAGATTTAATGTGTAGGGTAAGAAAAGAAGTTCTGGGAAATGCCGACATTTAGAATGAAGTGAGGGGGGAAGAACCAAAGAATAGCATTAAAAGGAGACCTGTGGAGAGAAAAGAGGAAAGCCCAGGAAGGGCTCAATCTCCGAGAATGTTGGGCTTCTGGAAGGGCACAGTGGTCCAAATGCCAAGTGCTGCCGAGAAATCAACAGAGGGAAGGAGAGAAAGTGTTCATTTGTTTCGGCAAAATCTAGTCATCGGTGACTTTAGCAAGGGCAGTTTCAGTGGGATAACAGGAATGGCAAAGAAAGAAGCGACAGAGTAGTAGATTTGGGAGTAACTGTGCAGGAAGCAGGCTTCCCAGGAATCTGAAGTGTCAGCAGGTGGGAGCTCTAAGAATGAGCAGCCGCAGTGTGGTTAGTAAGGCGTTTCCCTGCTGGTGGACACTGAGCGAGGTGAGATCTGAGTGGGGAACGGAGCTGTACAGGGCGGCCTGTGTGTGGGCAGGGGATGGGAAGGGGGAGGGACGTCTCTTCCAAATAGAAGAATATCCTGAGGACATGTTTTTAAGGCAGCTGAGAGATTTCCCACAAACTGCGATTGTGAACTTTTTATTAATATGGAATAAAAAATCTTTTCTTCATGGTTTGTGTAATGGGCATTTTTTTCTGCTTACTCTTCCCAGATTTGTTCCTTTTATTTTACCAATGCTGCTGGTTCCTTTGGGGAATCGATTCTTCCCTTTGTGTTCAGCCTTGGTCGAACTGTTGGTCAAGGTGCCCTCGCTTCTTTGTGTCAGGGTCACCAAGGCTTCTCTCCCAGGACTTTGATCTGGAGCCTTTAAACTGATATAGGAGTTTGGGGAATGAGGCTGATTAGAGCTTATTCCAATAGCCGGTCTCTTCTGCCTGGTTTCTACCTTGTGCTCAACCTGCTTCATTAGATTTCACCTCAATTCTATGATTATTCAATATCCTTGGTCAGGCTGTACTGCCTAAGACGCTGGAGTCACCTGGCTTGGGTTCAAATCCAGGTTTGGTTCTACCCCAGCTGTGCAACCTGGACCAAGTTACTTAAGTTAAGACGTTAATTTACTTAACATCTCTGGCCTTTGGTTTTCTCATGTGTAAAGTAAAGCTAATAATAGTACTTAACAGAAATTAAGAGGAATTATTGTATCCAGTACTAAGACTACTGCTCAATCAAGTGCTTTCAGTATGGGTTATTATTATTCCAATAAATTCCTCTTTTTTATAAGTTAGCCAGAATCATTTGTTCCTACATGCCATCAAAGGTTCCTAATGGACACCTCCTTTATTCCAAATTAGTAATATTTTATTATACTGAACTTGAAAATGTAGATGTAATTAATCCTTTCATGGAGATTGATCATTTATGACAGTCTGGAAGGAGAAGGGAATTTAAATATGCTATTAAAGTCGCAGCAAAGGACAAAAGCTCCCCTTTAAGAATCGAATAAAAAGGTGAATAAGAGACGTTAGTGGCATATTCACACAGAATTTTGGAGAATAAAAATATGGAAAACTGGCTTGGCACCTGTAGCTCAGTGGCTAGGGTGCCAGCCACATACCCCAGAGCTGATGGGTTCAAACCCAGGCCAGACCTGCCAAACAACAATAACAACTGCAACAAAAAAACAGCCAGGCTGGGCAGTGCCTGTGGTTCAGTGAGTAGGGCACCGGCCCCATATGCTGGAGGCGGCGGGTTCAAACCCAGCCCTGGCCAAAAACTGCAAAAAAAATAGCCAGGCGTTGTGGCAGGCGCTTGTAGTCTCAGCTACTTGGGAGGCTGAGGCAAGAAAATTGCTTAAGCCCAAGAGTTTAAGGTTGCTGTGAGCTGTGATGCCACAGCACTCTACCAAGGGCAACATAGTGAGACTCTGTCTCAGAAAAAAAAAAGTGTGGAAAACTTTTAAAGAATTATTTTGAAGCTATACATTGGCTATTGATAGAAATAAAACAGAAGAGATAAATACTGAACACAGTAGAGAGTGCAGTGGTTTGGGAATCTGCTTTGGAGGTTCACTCATGTCCTCTAGAAGTTAATTTTTCTCACTTTCGTTGCTCAGTTTCCTCACTCAGAAATGCTAACTTCTGTGCGACCCAGTTTCAGGGCAATCTGTGATGCAGCAGTGTTACAGCAGTAGCGAACTGATAAGTGGGGTTATACAGCTCTGTGACTAGCTAAGATCCCCCAGGGAGTAAAGGGGACGGTGAAATGGGCCAAGAAATAAATCTGACAAAGTGGCATTTAGAGCTGAGGAGGAGCTACCCAAGAAGAACTGGGCAGAAAGACAGGGAAAAACCAATGGACGGTGGATCCCAAGGCCAAGAGAAGGTGTTTCGTAGAGGAAATGTGCACCTGCGGCTATCAGGTCAACTACGATGAAGGCAGGAAGACTTGGATCCATCCACATCGCTGCCACCAGTGCCAAATGGAGGCCGAATGGAGTCCAGTGACGAAGGCTGGACTTTAGGAGTCAAATCATGGGTGACTGGGGAAGAGACAGTGGGTCTGGGGGCTCAGACGCTCGAAGGCAGAGGGTGGAAATGCAACCTGGCATTACTAAGATGTCTGTGTCAGGTGGCCCGGGAGTCAGCAGACAGGGCAGGCTCCTTGTTTCAGACAAGTAGTCTGAAGGTCAGCGTAGTCCACTGACCACACAAGGCCTCGTGATAAGGGGGGGGAAGCCAAATGTAGGTCTGAGGGGGGGATGAAGGGCAGACAGCCACCAAGAGGGACCTCAGGACCAGCACAGGACACTCCAGGGAACACTCAGACCTGCTCTCCTGAGGGCTCTGCCGCGTCCCTGGCACACCTGGCCGGGGACCACAGACTGTCCCTGGGGAAGGACGTCCTGCTCCAGCAGGTTGTATGGGCTTCCGCCGGGAGACACTCTCTCCCCTTAGCTTTGCCTCCCACCTAGACGCCATTCTGTCACTCCTCCCATGAGTTCAGCCCACAGAGGCACCGCCAGTCACCCTAGGTCCAATTTGGGTCTTAATCTAAAATTCTTAAACTGTTTTGAGATCCAGCCATGGCCCTAAAGCCACTCGGATGGAGAAGAGACTCTTCTGAGGCTACAACATCCCCCACGTTTAATGGTTCTAGAAGAAAAAGTATTTGTTTGGGCTGAAGACCCCTCCCAAGAAACACATCTGTCAGAATGATTTGTTGAAAAGAAAAAAATAAGGCATTAAAATTTTAATAAAGGAAAATAATTATATCTAGGTTCACCCACACCAGCATGGTTAATACATACCCTTCTAGGCTTTCCTTCCACAGAGCACGCCCTCCGCCTTCCGCATGGGAATATTGGTTATGACTTCCAGCTAGAGCTGCAGTCCAGCTGCTGGACTGTCGGCGGCCAGTGCACCACCCTGCCAGCACGCTGCCTGCACTAGTGAGAAGAGAAATGGTGCCGTCAACTCAGAACTGCCACCTCTGGGGCGACAATAAAGAGGGTGGACATCACATGACTATGCTTGACAATAATAACAATCTCTTTCTTCATTTACTTAAGGTTTGCAATGCACTGACCTTATCTTCTAATACATTTGTATTTCCTTCCAAGGCTTTCCGATGGGGAAAAGGAGACTGTGCTTCTCACCAGTAACCAATTACCTACATGTCCTATCGAGGGACACCAGAGAGATGCCTCGTTTTCCAAAGAAGTTCACTTTGGATTAATCTTTCTGCATGTATCAGTTGTAAGCAAAGGCAAAATCCAAATTCTGGTTAATAGTAGAAGTGAGTAGTAGGATATTAATGAAAAAGATCTGTAATTAAGATAGACCACATTAAAATAAATTAGAATGTCATCTGCAAAAGCTACAATAATCTTAGCAAAATAAATATTCCGAAAAGAACCTAAAAATCAGTGCATAAACAATTTGTAGATTAAATAAGAAGGAAAGTAAAAATTGTATAAAATAAAATCGCACATGATTTTGCCTGATGCATTATAGGTGCTCAATGAGTATTTGTTAAAGAATGGTTGGTGGGTTCAAAATTTATTGTTAGTATTGAAAATACCCTATGTGATTTGCTGTGTGACCGAGGGACAGGGTAGCTCTGAGCTCAGAGAAAAGTCTTATTGTTTATCCCTGTTCTACTAATTACAACAAGAATTTCCTGCAGTTCAGTTCTCCTGAGGCAGGTAAAGCTCACAGAACTTTTCCTTGAAATCAAGTCTGCCTGGCCTAGGTTAATTGTACACATTACTCCTTAGGGAACTGATGACTCCACATGCCCCTGTTAAGATCAGTTAAGCAGACTGGAGTTTTGTTTTTCTTTTTTCTTTATGAAATGTGTTGGCAACTATGAAGTCATCTGATCGGTATCCCAGATTGCCTTACAGTGATGACATTGCAGTTTGTCATTGCTGGTGACATGGAGAGGAGGCAAACAGAGGTCACATCATTAGGAGAAGGGAGAAGTAACAACCAAGGAAGGGGCTGCACAATCATTTCCTCTGCAGCTCTTTGCAGGGGAGGTAGGAAATGGGTAGCCAGGAAGGAGAGCTTCACTCGGCTTCCCCTGCGAGAGTGGATGCAATTATTATCTTGTTAGCCAGGTTGCAGAGCTGCCAGAATAAATCTCATCCAACTGTCGGGGAATCTGTTCTAAAGGAGGAAGACGAAAGCTCTCCTTTTGTCTTTTATCTCTCTTTTGATTCCTTTTTCTGCTGATTCCCAGATACCCCCATACAACCTAAGGTCAAAGAAAACACTAACTCTCTCTATCACTGAGTGCCTTCCCCAGTAAAGTAATACTGTACCAGTATTCCAATATTGATTAGAATATCTTGACTAGCAAAATGTTGAAATTATCAGTAAAGATACAAAACTAGATTCCCAGCTTTTGTTCTGTTATTCAAATCATAGAGCCAAACCTGTTTTGGAATCAAGTCCTTTTCTCAAACAAAAGCCACAAAGGCATTGCTTTACTCCTAGGGTGATTGCTTCCCATCCATCTCCCTTGTGTGGGTTCACACAACACACACACACACACACAATCCCTTGGAAGGCGTGGAAGTCAACAGAATTTGGTGCTTGCCAAAGATATTAAAGCTCCTCTGCCCACATCAGTAGCTCCTGTACTCAAGCAGGGAGATATCTAATGCCAAACAACAGCCGTCCACACATACTCACATGTATCTGTCAGCAGCTGACTATCCCCAGAGAAGAACAGCATCCACCTGGTCCCCAGGCCCCCATCCTCATGATGATCTAATTAGCTGTGGAAGTTGTCAGGAAGGCAGGCAGTACTGAAAAGACAGGGGGTCAGGAGAGAAGTCACTGCGGGCATACACACTTCCTGCCACCCTTCCCCACCCAGTGCATCGTCCCAGGAGGTCTCCAGCTCTGCTTGTTCCTGACCCTGATTCTTCAGGAGCCGCACCCACTCCCAACCCCGCTCCTTATGCCCGCATGCCCCAACTCCCTTCCCCACTGCCAACTCCCTGATTCTCATCCAGGCAGCAGGTGCTGCTGGGTTGTTTGGGGGGTAAAAGAGTGCTAAGGCAGGACTTGGCAGGTGAGAGAGAGGGGGCCCAGGAAGTGTGTTCCTGAGAAGAAGCCAGCTCACTAAGTTACCTGGGGCTGTGTGCCCAGATGGTTACAGTGCTTCAGGTTGGATGTCCCATGGTTTGACTGGGACAGTGTCTGCAGTGGGTGTTTGGTAATACCTACTTAAAACCTTTTCCCAAGATTAAACTATTACAGCTATGAATTATATCCTAGAACATCCAGAGCAGAGCCAGAATAACCTTCTTTTAAAAATTTAAAAATCTTTTTTTAACCTTCTTGTTAAAAAAACCTTCTTTTAACATGGAGGTTTTTGACCATGTTAATGACAAGTCCCTTTGACAAGAGGGACAGCCTGTCAGCCAGGCCAAAGGCTCACCTAGCTCACCTGAAATTCCGGACAGGGGCGTAAGCTCCACCTCCATCTGAGCTGCTTCTCCTACGTATATGGAGTTGACCCTACCTAATTCACAGATAGATTCTGTAGAGTTGGGGAAACATATAATCTGTGAATTTTTTAAAGTTTTCCAAATCATTCAGATACACAGCTAAATCTGGGATTCCTTCATCTAGCTCAACCACTCCAAAAGATCGATCTATGTGTTCTAAATAACAATGTTTTTTCCTGCTGCCCCATGCTTCCTTCCTCCAGAATTTCTCTTGGAAGTGCTTTTAGGACAGTGTGAAAATCAACATGATTACTATCAAATCATTACCTTTGGCATTATCAGTGCAAATAGCACATAGTTTAAAAGGCAAGTAACTTTTTAGTACTATTATTAAAGGAATTCTGACCTCACAGGCCCTGTGAAAAGGATTTGGGGTCCACCCAAAAAGCCCATGGACTATATGCTTTGAGAACTTTGAAATAAACAATCAGCATTCTTGCTGTAAGAAATGGCAACAACAGAAATCAAACAAACATGTTTCATTTGATAGGCGAAAATCACTAAATTTCATTTGAACAAGCAACATTAAATGCAAGCATATTTCACTTTGACAACAAACAGTATTCATTCATGAAAGTCACCATTCATTTATTCAGTGTGTTGCTGGAGGACAATGACCACCGCCCATCTGGGCAGGATCTTTGTCTTGGTCAGGCCCCGTCAACCCCCTTTGTCTCATCCTCCGATTGCCTGGCTTCCCCACCCTGTCATTACCATTTGTTTAGACATCTGTCCCTCTTACTTCATAACACCCTTCTTGAGGACAGAATCCATGTTTATTCATTTTGTCCTCAGTGCCTACTTAGTCCTCGGTACACTATTAGTCTTTCATTAGTTGAACTGAATGAAAATGAAATTGGATGAAGCAATGAAGAGGCTCTGCCATTTGGCAAAAAGAACATACAACATATTCGGTCACGGATGTTGTACGCACAGGTCATCAGCGGCATGGGGTCACATAGACTTTCCTGCTGGAAGAGAGAGTCTATGAAAAAGTGTTTCTATACTCATAATGCATGATTTTTAAAGTGAGTATATGCTCTAGCAATCGTAGAAACGGGAATGGTGAGTGAGAGTCTAGTGCTATAAATCTGTCATACTCCAGATTAAGTTTCTCGTGGCTGGTTAAAATTCTCCAAATCAGTGTAATATTCTGCCTTGGTGTGACAATCACCGTCAGGAGACTTGAACCTCAATTTGTAGATTGAAATCCCACTCTTGGCTCGGCACCTGTGGCTCAACGGGCTAAGGCGCCAGCCATGTACACCTGAGCTGGCAGGTTCGAATCCAACCCAGGCCCACCAAACAACAATCATGGCTGCAACCAAAAAATGGCCGGGCATTGTGGCGGGTGCCTGTGGTCCCAGCTACTTGGGAGGCGGAGGCAGGAGACTCGCTTGAGCCCAGGAATTGGAGGTTGCTGTGAGCTGTGATGCCACAGCACTCTATCCAGGGTGACAGTTTGAGGCTCTGTCTCAAAAAAAAAAAAAAAAAAAAAAAACAGAAAAGAAATCCCACTCTTTAGGAATGACTGGATTAATGATGTAACGGAGATTATCTTCAATTAACTTGCATTTGGGACTTGTTAACAAATGTACTAAATTCGCAGGTGGCACAAACTGA